>WEDG01010981.1:0-52602 GCA_017591395.1 Schistocephalus solidus
TATATATATATATATTGAAATTGGTAATGGGGCGCTCACCGATCGGTTACAGGACTCACTCGTCCCGTTGTGCCTTGGGGCTAACTCTCAAGCCCCGCCAGCAGCCGTAAGGCAGCTAAGTACATAGGCAGAATAACATGACCGACAAAGACAAGGGAGACTGGAATGGCCATTTCTGGCTTATTAGCCGTCATCAGCCAGCCATACCCAAACCCAGGCGCTGCGGCGCCCGAGCCTCGAACTCGCGACCTTGTTTGGCAGAAGTCCAACGCTCTACCCACTGCGCCACGAGCTCGTTGTCTTGCCGGTTTCGATCGGGAATATTGAAATTGGTAATGGGGCGCTCACCGATCGGTTACAGGACTCACTCGTCCCGTTGTGCCTTTGGGCTAACTCTCAAGCCCCGCCAGCAGCCGTAAGGCAGCTAAGTACATATATATATATATATATATATATATATATATATATATATATATATATATATATTCCGAATGTTCAAGAATATGCGAGGCCCAGGTAATTGTATAGAAGAAGACGGGAAGGCGTTCTCTGGGACCAGAATTTTATTCATCCGACGTTTCGAACTCTCACGCGAGCCCATCGTCAAGGAATAAAAGACTGTACAGCTCACTGCTTATTTAACTCACCTCTGCCGAGTATGATCTTCATCAGCGCCATTGATTTGTTCGCGCAGGGCCTGATATGCAGCTGGCAGATCGATATGTCTTTTGATCGATTTCCGTGGTCGAGTGCCACGATTCCTGCAGCAGGCGTGAAATTCGGTCGTCTGACTGGCCTAATATTCTCACGCTGCCAAAGTCAAAGTCGTGCTCTGGCGAGGATGCGTGAGCGGCTACCAAGGAGAGTTTATCCTTCCTTCTCACAGCGAGCTCGTGCTCGTGCATTCTCGTGCAAACCCGTTTGCCGGTTTCGCCAACATAATTTGCTCGACCACAACGGCAGTCTATCCGGTAAATGACGCCGGATTTTGGTTAGGGGGGATTGGGTCTTTAGGTTGCCTGAGTTGCCGGCGGATTGTCGCTTCAGGTCGGTGAGCCACGCCAATCCCAAATTCACTCACTAGTCTAGCAAATTCTTCGGATACACCAGTTATGTAAGGTATTGCACGCCAGGACTTCGATTTTGGATGCTCATTCGGATTTATTCACTTGGCCTCTCGCCTGCATGGCTCAATGCATTGAACCCGGTAGATGACGTTTGTTGTTTCACCTCGGGGCAGGGGGGCCTTAGGCCTCATAACCAGATGTCTAATGGTTGACTCCGGCCGGGGGCGATGCCGATCCCCATCGGTCTTAGGAGACGGGAGACCGTCTCCGAAACACCGTCAATGTATGGCAACGCTCGCCATATCTTTGGCTGCTTGGTCGCTGGCCTTCGGCTTTGCCTGCACTGTCTGATACGTTTGATGAAGTTGCGGGGATACCCGTTGGCCAATATTTTCGGGCGCGAAGCGCTTGAGTCAGCACGACGTTGGGAAATATTTGCCCTTCGTCTGTCATCAACGTACGCGCAAATTCAATTCCTCCACAGATGCCTTGACAATCACGTGCTTCCGAAAAGCTTTTCCTACAAGCCACCGGTGAACACAAGTCTGGCGAAAAGGTGGGTGACACAACAAAGCAGACGAATGATTCGGGTGCTCCTCCAAGACTGCCATCTTCGACTGCGCAAATACAATGGGGTTTTGAACCAAGCGGTTGCACAGTGCGCTGAACTAATTGGCGAGGACGGAGTCAGGCTGCTGCAGCAGGTGATTGATAAACGGGCCAGAGAACTACGAGCAACGAGAGATGCGGAGCTGGCGGATAAGCTTCGAAATATAACCTATTCATCTCAAGAAGAGAACGAAGTTCTGGTGCACAATATGTCATCGAAGCAGTTGTCGCCTGCACAATTGAAAGCGCTGAGTCATGAAGCTTGCTTTAACATCGAAGACGCCGATCTGGTAAATCTCGTGGCCACTGTCGAGTTGATTCTCAAACAAACCGGGGAATCCGACGAAACAAAGCACCTTATTCGGCAGCAGATAACCTCTTTGGTGATGGCGCACAAACCACGTGCAATCATTTCCAGAGCGGAACAGAGTGCTCTCAAGACACTGAGGGCTGACACCAGCATCGGGATTCTGCCAGCCGATAAAGGACGTTCCACAGTAGTGATGAATAAGACAGACTACATCCAGAAGGCCAAGGCCTTACTGGAGGACCGACAGGCGTACCTGCCATGTGACGATGAACCGAGGAAGAAACTTGTAACTGAACTCGACAAGACACTCGCCGACATGCAAAAGAACAAGGCCATTACAAAGTCGTTACGACTGGCCATTAAACCAATAGACGCGGCCGCAGCAAGGTTCTATGGACTACCAAAAGTACACAAGGCTGGTATCCCCCTCCGGCCAATCATGTCATTGCGCGGTGCACCAACCTTTCATCTGGCGAAATGGCTTTTCCGAAATTTGCGGTCGCTCACCTCGGACGAGACCATGATGGTCTGTTCAGCTACTCAATTCCTGCAACAGCTCCAGGGAGTGCAAATTACTGCAGACGAGTTGATGGTGTCATTCGATGTCACCTCTCTCTTCACCGCGATCCCACAAGGCCTGGCAGTCGAAACGGTCAGCGAACTGCTCGAGAGCAGGTACAACGAGATGGCCGAGACGGTGAAAGGGAGACATCTCATCCAGCTCTTAAAATTCTGCCTGAAGACGTACTGCACTTTCGAAGGAACAACGTATGAGCAGGTCAAGGGGACGCCAATGGGATCGCCACTTTCGGGCTTCATCGCAGAGGCAGTTCTCCAAAAAATTAGAGACCCTGTTTTTCACAAATTACAAACCGAAATTCTGGACTCGGTATGTGGACGATACCTTTGTCATCATCGAGCGGGATATGGTCAAGGAATTTCATGACAGCCTGAATTCTATTTTCCCTGACATCCAGTTTCCAATGGAGGTGGAAGTCAACAACCAGCTGCCATTCCTAGACGTTCTTGTCCATCGAAAACCCTGCGGGGACCTTAAAACGACGGTGTATAGGAAGGCCACCAGTACCCGCCAAATCCTTAGCTACCATAGCAAACATCCGTCATGTCACAAACGCTTTACAAAAGGGCTGAAACACACTGCAGCGAGCCAGGCGAAAGATAGGCAGAACTTCGATACCTCCAACGCCTCTTCCTGGCCAACGGGTATCCCCGCAACTTCGTCCATCGTAGCAGACAGTGCAGGCAAAGCCGAAGGCCAGCGACCGACAGCCAAAGATATGGCGAGCGTTGCCATACATTGACGGTGTTTCGGAGGCGTACTCCCGTCTCCTCAGACCGATGGGGATCGGCATCGCGCACCGATCGGAGTCAACCATTCGACATCTGGTTATGAGGCCTAAGGCCTTCCCTGCCCCGAGGTGAAACAACAAACGTTATCTATCGGGTTCAATGCAATTCCTGCGCAGTCAACTACATTGGAGAAACCGAGAAACGTCTACAAACCCGGGTCGGAGAACACATGAGGGCGGTAAGAAGAATGGACCCGCTGTCTTTGGTGGCGGACCATTGCGCAGACTCTGGACACACGTTCGCCTTCTAGAATACTGAAATTCTTGGTCGGGGAAGTGACCGCGTGGCAAGGGAAACCATCGAGGCTTGGCACACGGGAACAACCTCCATCAATCGTTGTGTGACGCTTCCTACGGCCAACCAAGCCCTCCGGACGCAGCTCAATGCTCACAGCTGGTATGCAACATAGTATTTACGTATTTTTAAAGATTATTACTTGAAAGAAACAGATTCGTGTGAGCTTGAGAGGCCTTTGGTAGGCGATGGTGGTTAAAGCCAGCTAAACAAGTGTAATCTTTTGTTCTATCCTCTCACAGTTCAGAATGTTCGTTCACCTTTCTCGCCTGATGTACAACTGAGGAGGGGGTGGTTATGGGTTCCAGTGGAACCTGCGGGTCTTTATCCCACGTAGGTTGTCGCGCTAAATTTTGCACCTTCTTCACATAAGAAGAGCCAACCCTGACCGAAAATATCCGAGGCTTCAACCCATTTGGTTTCCATGTTCCATTTATTCAAAAACGCCACCCCTCGGAAATGTACTAAAATATCCTCTGTAGGCAGTCCTATAAGCATTGTTTGTTGTCATATTAAACGAGGTCATTGAATTATTCTCATCAATCCTGGGAACATCTTATAGTAGGCTGGTAGGAATAGTGCTCCCGAGGAAGTACAACCAGAAGTATGTTTAGATTCAGCCTTGCAAATAAATTTGATATGATTGGGTTAGATAGGGGAAAACATGAGTATGAATGAAGTTGGTTATCAGAAGGGACCCCCACCATCACTTTTATGTCGGAAAACAAAGGGAAAGATCATCAGGAATGGGCTGCTAGATAAGTAAGGGCTATACTACTTAAACAGAAAGTGCGCAAACTCTGCGGTACAAAAGCTTACCTATTGAGTTGGCATGTTTTGCTGACCTTTCAACTCTCTCAACATCTAGCCTATTCGTCAATAAGTTAGTCGGAGAATAACGCCTGCCCAGCCCTGATTTGGCTCCCGTGTTGTTCCAGCACATATTTCACGCGGCCCGTTTAGGGGGCACACAAAGAAACCAAACAATAGAAGAACGATAATTGTCGCAATTTATGAGCCAATTAGAATAGACTTAAGTGCCTGGTGACTTGGGGCAGTTGGTGGTAGAGAAGCCTGTGTGAAGACTAAATGTATAGCCACAAGAAAATCGAGGAGCTGGCACGGAATGCAAGCACAGCCCTACCGAAGACAAGCTTACATCGAGAGTGAGAACGTCCGACACCGATTCAAGAGAGATTGTTGGCTCAAGTCCCTACGAAGGCTTGTAATTTCTTTATGAGTGCCCTTCATACCCAAATTTTAATTACTGCACTAAAATTGTTTTCAATCCGCCACACTACGATGGTGAATGTACTTCAAAGGTCGACAGTAATATGTTTGCTTAGAATTGGAAGCAGCAATGGTTATGCGAGTAAAATCGATTCTAATTAATGTTCGATGCTGTGTCCAAATGGTTCCGGAAGGGTAGCAGACAAGCATGGCAAAATCACACATTGAACATGTTATAGTAACCTTACAATAGAAACGCTAACAGAAGCCGCTCAGTAAGAAAACGGAAAAAACGTTGCGATAGAATTGTCACTGTGTATTAAAAAAGATCACGACTAAAGCCAGAGCACACCCCTCCTCTCCAAAAAGTATAGATCAACAACCGGACAAAAGAAAGTTTTGCGTACGGCAGACAGACGTTGTTTGTCATTTCGTCCACTTAATTCTCCTCGTCCTCCTCCTCATCAACTCTTTTTGTTTTTCTGCAATGTTATAGTCAATCCAGATACCTACACATTGGTCACAACATATCCCTGGCTTAATGTTAATACTTGCAATTATAAAAATAAAAGTAATACGTGATTAAGTAGTAAAATCAGCCAAAAAAGAATTATTGCCTTCTTTGTGACTTGTCCTGGGTAAATAGAAGTCTTACGAATGTTGCAGGTCGCACCAGTGTATTCCACTTTATTCCAAATTATACAGCTGATATGGTATCCCATTATCGGCGCGCGCATTATCCAACAGAAGGGTCAAAAATCTGCATATGTTCATAAACTATCAAGAGGATGTAGATATAGCAAAGTTTGCACTTCCACTGGGTTTTCCTGAACGAGCATAACAAAAGTTGGAGTTCGAACTCGTTTTAAACCGAAAGGAAAAGGAAAATGTGCAAAATGTGACTTGGAAGAAACCATGGTTCATGTACGAGGTAAGATTCTAAGGAGGAACCATCAAAATATCTGCTGAAAAGTGGCAGGGTGAATAGCTGTCTTGAGTTCTGGGAATCTTGCAAATACAATTGAGTGAATGCTGACAAACACATAGATTTATACAAAGAAACAGACTGAAAGAACCTTTTCAAGTAGGTAAGTAATACAGTTCAAGAAAATGAAAGATGTGTAAGGTTATGAAATAATGAAGCTTTAATCAGCAAATTTGCCAGTTCAGGAGGCTGAAAAACGAGTGCATTGAATTATTTATCGAGAAACGTATTTGGTTGCTGGAACATCGTCTTATTTAGCAGACCACTCTAGATCGAATACGCCTCCTGCGTATTTGTATTTGCGAATGCCTTTAGAATCACATAGAAAACCTGACGGGTTGATAGTCGCGGAATCAAGAGCAATGGGGTTTTTGAAAAGGAAAAGTAATACAAATCGCTTCCAAAGGTGAAGCTAAGGAAACTGGGATAAAGTGACACAAGAAACCATAAGCTTTATCTAAGTTCTTTGTGCCAGTCCGGACGAAGAACTCCAGTAAACGCAAAACATATCATTCGACAATGTTGCTTATCCTATAATACACTTCTCGCAACCAATATCGTTATACTCCCTCTGGCCAGGTTTCTATGGAAATGAGAAGAGGGCAAAAGTCAGTAAAAAAGAAATCGCATGAATCACATGCGAACATGAGTAAAAAGGGACGTGACATCAAAAGATATCATGACGTCGCTTGGCAGGAGGTTTATCCCTTTAAGTTTCTCCAAGAATTGTTTTGAGGAGCTGACTGTGCTGTCCAAATAAGCGGTCAGACAATTCAGGCGCCGATACAGCCACTTTGCCTAGGCCTTGTCTTGAACTCTCGTCATTCTTTGGTAAGTCGGCGTTATTGCAACCGAGTTCTCCAATGCGAACAGCGTCACATTAATTTCGCGAGTCATCGTTTTTACGGGATTCGTTTCGCATGGAAAACAAAACTGGCGATCCTCCAGTAAGTCTTTGGATTTCTGAGGGTAGTATGCTCTGTCTAATTCTCTTAACATCTAGCCTATTCGACAATAAGGTTTTCAGAGCCTGAACACGTATGGAGAATATCGCCTGCCCTGCTCTGATCTGGCCCCCGTCTTGGTCCAGCACATCTTCCACGCGGTCCGTTTAGGGGGCACACAAAGACACCAAACATTAATAGAGCGATACCAGTTGCAATTTATGAGCCAATTAGAAAAGACTAAAGCACCTGATTACTTGGGGCAGTTGGTGGTAGAGAAGCCTCTGTGACGACTAAATGTACAGTCACAGTAAATAGAGGACCTGGCACGGAATGCAAGCGTAGCCGCACCGAAGACAAGCTTACATCGAGAGTGAGAACGTCCGACACGGATTCAAGAGAGATTGTTGAGTCAAGTCCCAAAAACTCCAAGTGGCGCGAGAAGGCGTCTGACGGCTTCCGATACGTTTTTGACGCATGGAACCGAACGCCAATATTTAGGTTCAGTGCGATTTTGTCGTACGTCCCGTTTGCGCATGCACCGGTTGACGAAGTTGCACGGGTAGATATTTCCTCTGAACACCCGTCGAAGATATTGTAATTCAGCAACCTTTTCCTTCCGGTTCACTGCAGTGCGTCTCAACACGCCGATATAGCGTCCTTACGCAACTGCGTTTGTGGCTGATCAGTTAGTTGCTGTTAAAGTCGCTTTCCTGAACACTTTGGTCTTTAGGCCAACAATGGAACTACGATAATATGTACTCATGATGCACTGTAGTAAAAACTCGCCCGCATATTAAACAAACTTCAGGAAAATGGTTTTCCTGAAAAGATTCTTCAATAAGGGTATTAAGAAACATCCCCAAAAATCAGACATACCGACAGCTGTGAAGATGGAATTGCTGCCTACGCTGCCATCTCGAGGGGATCCAGCGATCGAGCTTCTACATCGTCACTTAAACGCTGTTATCGTGCGCGCGTATTCTGTCCCTATAATAAAATTAATAGCCCCAAGGACCCCACTTATTCGCTTTGAAAATAAAAAAAGACTGGCATTTCGGACCTTTTTAATGAAAAATGTACGCGTTCACTTGCTGCTTTAGGACAGGTTATATTGGTCGAACGGTTAGGCACATATGCAAGCGTGCACTATACTCTTCGGCTACGTTAGAGCAGGGAATAGTCTATCTCGAAGACATCTGCGGATCACTTGCTTGACAGCGGCCACTGGATATATGCCAAGCAAGCATTCACGGTTATAAATAAAGTTCTGGCCAAACACTTCAAGTCCCCTTGTTATTGGATTCTCGTGATGGCAGCAACCAAACAGTTATCTTAGCCAAACATGTGCTCATATAAAGCGTATATTCAGGCTCTAAGGCCCCGCTGATTATCGGTCGTTTCATCAAATGGGTTGCAATTTTGATTGGCCTGAAAGAGCCGTTGGGCCAGACTTCCCTTCCTTGAGCTAATCAACTCACACACGACATTTCGACCGTCGGTTTCGACTATGTCCAACGTATGCTCCACAGCAGGGCTGGTGCAGGACGGTGACTTGCAATGTATTATAGTTAAAGTAGACATGCGTTTCATCTACCTTGCTCTCTGTTCACTCTCCCACCTGGGCATGGTGTCAAGACAGAGTCAAGTAAACCAAAGTTGAGAGAGCGCCGGCCCGCGCACTGTTTTCCAGCACAAAGGAATTAGAATCATGTGCAGTGACGAATACCAGCCACGTGGTTGTATAAATACGTAAATCACCTCGCCAATTGACCGCATTACATTAAGAACAATTATCATGCTTTCCCTATATATATTTCTACGTCTACTTCTTGCCTGTTACACCTTTAGCAACATACGTGTGCATTATATGTGGCATGTGTCTTATGACACAACGTTCGTTTACGCCAGTGGCTAGCTGGCGGGCGGGCGGACAGAATAGGCGCGAGTGCAAACCTAACCACATCAGTGAGTGTCATGCACTTGTTTGACTTGTATATACCTCACGGCACAAGGCATATGACGTACTGATGATCAGTAGCAACCGTGAAACAGCTGTCTGCGTCTTGTCTGTTGCAACTTTAGCAACATACCTTTGCCCTAAATGTGGCATGTGCCTTATGACACAACGTCCCCTAGGACACCATTGAGCTTTAAAACCCAACAGGAAGGGCACGTTCCATAGCACAACTAAATCGGTGAATGATCCCCCCGACGTCGAAAATAACTTAACTTCCCACTTTGATTGCAAATGAAAACCGATTGGAAAAGAAATTTGTTCGTTGGGTTAACTATTTACATAAAATACAGACTGCTGCACTTCCGAATGCCAAACACCAAGGAAATCCTTACGCATTGCAAGGAACGAAAATCATTACTGCAGCAAGGATGTAGTGGCAACTTGTTCATGCCCTGGTCTGTAGTGAATAAGGACATGGTAACACCGACTTCATGTGTTCCTATACCATTCGTAATGTAGAAGTGCAGGTGAACTTTGAGATTCCTGAAGCTTGTCATGGACGCAGAGGTTGACAAGGCCCATTAACGAGGCCCATCTAATCCTGCATTAAGTGAGCTGCTCCCTAAAATTTCATGTATCCATCATATCTGGGGTGATCGCGCACCTTACTACTACTAGGCCTACTTGGTTTTTTTTCAGTCTTGCATGTTCAATTTAAATTATTGCTAAGGCTCTGAGATTCAGTTAGGTAGTTAGATTTGTTTGTAAGGAATACATACATAGCAGCCTAAACCGGAGTAAGGAATAAAATTTGCAATAAAGGTGGCAATGCACATAAACACAGTAGGAGTAAAATGCGCTGAGCTCTCGACCTCACTCTCTCCCCCACCCCAATAATCAGACCACTGTCCGAGCCGGTCAGTTGCCTGATGTGGGAGTGGGCGTATTGGCTGACGGATCGGCGTAACCGTCTTCGCGCGCCACAGCATGATCTGGCCCCCAAAACGCACGCACCAGGATTCAATTACTGAGGAGATATGGATCAGCCATCACCGTCTGACTCCCAGTTCATTGGTCAGCCACACGACACACACAGCAAATACACTGAACTGACAGATTGCTCTGGTGTGAGCGTAGGATTGGCAGCCTTCCCAGCCACGTTTTCTAAGAAACCGTGATATACTCAGGTAAATGGTGATTCTGAGGGTGTTGTCAATGTATTGTTGTAAATAGTGTTCGCTAATATAACAGCGAACGACCGCATTCGGTAAGAAGATTCTGCCCCAGCATCTTATTTTCTAAATTCCCACAAACTAGCTTCGCTGGTTCCAAAATGCGCAGCCATCTCATGAAGTGAACACACGTAGAAAACCTCGGTAAAATCCGGTCCTAGGCAACCAGCAGCAGCAAAAACAGCAGATGTTTATTGTTTTATTAAATACAATTTTTCATCCGAACTTAACGAAAATGGAAGATGAGGCACATTCTTCGGAATTTAGCCAGTGCAATCCAAGTTCAATTTCATTTCTGCCGTCGGTTAGACCATAGGTTCGTGGATGATGCTTGTCGATGTATGCACAGGGTATTTCAAAGTCTTTACAACTGACATGCTTTGCATAATAAACATTGACAGTTCCTCACTGTCATCTAATTGGCCAGTTTTCGGTACGCACATTGAGAAGGGTGAACCGTACATAGCTTTAGCATATCGATCGAAATTCCGGACAGATCGAAAGAGGGTTCCCTCCAGGGGCCTGTAATCGGAATTTATCACATCCTCCGGGTTGAGAGTGTTCTTTTCCCCACAGACATTTATTGTACCGAGATTATTTTTTCTCATCCAATAAAAATCGGCGTAGAAAAGACAGGGTCGTAGGATTGTATCTGTAGCCTCCACGGAATTGCATACCACGTAGCCTGCGGTTTTTTCAATGCACCGCTTTTCATGCTGTCTCCAGGTTGGGTCACTGCCACACAGAAAGCCAAACTTTGGCAGTCCATAGGAGATACGGGCGTCAATTAAACGCATCTCGGTGGAGGCGTTTGCCGAAAGTTTGGCCAAAATGCCAAATGCTCTCTCCATATCCTGTTCGTGAACTAAGAAGTCATAGTCAACGTCATAAAACATCCTTTTATGATATCTTAACGACCCCAGCATCGAACCATACATTATTATAATCTGAACGTTACCCTCCTCAAATGCGTTTCTCAGTAGACGCAGAGAATGTCTGAGTTTCAATCGATCCAGGGCATTTGGATCCTTGTCCACAAAACAGCTACGCATAAAAGCGTTTAGCAAGGACTCGGAATGATCGGGGAATAGAATTTTTCGGTTCCAGGAGGTGATTTTCAAATTAGTTTGGTTGGAGGGTAAACACCAAGATTTCGGCACAGTAAGAATATAGGGTTCTTCAAATGTTCGGAGATAAGCCAGAGGTTTTCCTGTCTGTTCATTAAATTTTGCGTCCTCCAGGGGACCAAGTATGCTGTACGGCGTAATTTACTGTAAAATGGAAAAATTATCTCTAGGACACTTCTTTTGTCTTTGTCAATAAAAAGTACAACGTTGTCAGTGAAGGAGACCAATTCCAGATATGTTGCAATCCACAGGAGCACACATAAAGCCATAACAATGCCAACTATTTGCCGGTGACACATTGTTGCCTGTAAACTCCACCAAAATTCTAAGTTTGGAGTGGATAAGGCGCAGGACTTTCTGCTGAGCGTGATGGCGCAGTTTTTATACTCACGAGGAACCAATAATATTAATATGTTCTATTTGCCTTGGAAGTGAGTCATGCAGTGCACGTAGGTGATAGAGGACCCGATAACTGATGTTAACCTGTAGTTATGCTTTGCACTGCTGTGCAGGAAAATGCGCCGTCAGTTTGAGACCTGAAATATTATGGTTAATGGGTTACACTTTCACGTGCATAACGCTAGATTTATTTTTCCTCTTCGGATAAAATCCTGTCCCAGCTCAGGCCGTCAGAACGGGTTACGTCCTAGAGTGACCTTGATGGGCAAACTCAACTGAATTCATCGTTTCCAGCCATTTATTTCCAAATTTGTTGAAAGGCGCCAAAGATGGGGTCGTTTGCTAGGTACACTCAAGCGCCGTGTCTAGGGTTCGCCTTTTTAACTATTCTCTTCCTTGTGTGGCAAGCTAGTGTAGGAGGTGGAATATTCCCTGCCTTGCTTTAGTCAGTCGGGACGGTGCTCTCGTATCCACGCAATTGCAAAGTGATTGTCAGAAACACTTAACTCGTTCGACAACTAAATATCCCAACGTAGCCTACGGTACACACTTGCATTCATTGATTCCGTAATCTAAATAGGAACTCAATGTTGTTCATTAATATTCCCCTTACGGAAGTGACAACTACTTATGATGAGATTGTAAGATAGGATTTCGTGATTGGCATGTCAGTCGGAGTCCTAAAGGAATTGCTCTTTCATTGCATGTAAAATGCTCACTTCCTGCACATTGGAAAATGGGAAAAGATAGTGCTTCCCTCTCTGAATGTCCTACTTAGTAGAATGCCCCGTAAGCAATTCCTGTAACGGTAAGTTCGTAAGAAAACTTGAACAGAGCAATACATAAATATTTACAGTTTTTATCCCTCTAAGTCAGAAACGATGTATAGTTCTCTGCCACGCCAATAGTGTATCTCTAAGACATCTGTGGATCACTTGTTTGACAGCGGCCACTGGATAGATGCCAATCAAGCATTCACGGTCATCTATAAAGTGCCAACGAGATGCTTCAAGTTCTTGTGCCATGGGATTCTTGTGACGGCATTGACGAAACGGTTATTCAAACCAAGCCTGTGCTCGTATAAAGCGTATATACAGGCTCTAAGGCCCTGCTGGATATCTGTCATTTCCTCAAATGGACTGCTATTTCTATTGGCCTGAAAGAGCCGTTGGGCCAGACTCCCCTTCGTTCAACTTATCAACTCACACAGGACAGTACGAACGTCATTTTCGACTATGTCCACCGTATGCTCCAAAGCGGAGGTGGTGCAGGACGGTGACTTACAATGCACTTTAGTGAAAGTAGACATGCGCTGCATCTACCTCGCTCTCTGTTCACTTTCCCATCTGGACACGGTGTCAAGAAAGTGTCAATCAGACCGGATTTGAGAGAGGGCGCAGACCCACGCACTGTTGTTAAGCACAAAGGGACCAGGATCGTGTGCGGTGACAAATACCAGCCAAGTGGTTGTATAAACACCAAAAGCACCTCACTAATTTACGGCATTACAACAGCAACAATTTTCATGCTTTCCTTCAGAGAATCCATGGCTTCAATATGAGTCCTGATTAATGAATTCTACCGTTTGATGTCGTTGCTCTTTTTTCCTCAATACCACATATCCAGTCAATTGAGAACGTACCTCGACGCCTAGAGGAAACTCCTAATGACATTCCAATGCAGTACATTTTAGATGTGTTGCGCTCTGCCTTCATAATTATTTTCAAGTGGATGATAAGTATTAGCAACAGGTCAGGGGTTTACCGATTGGCTTACCAATAGCGGGGCTAACCCACCACCTTCAGATTATTTAAGGAAAACATTCCTGTTGATAGGCAGAAAACGACTTGCTGACGATTGCATCGGCTTATGATATCCAAATTTGTTAGTCGATGAACCACCTGTCCACATATGGCCTCATGAATACGTTTGATACTGTGATATATATCTCAGCGAAATAACGCGAGATCCTACTTGCTTTAACTAACCGCATCTCGAACAATCTCACAGAAATTTTTCAGCACAAGATAAAGCAGTTCACACTTCAATATATATCCGACGGTATATAAGACTTATTATTGGAAGATATTTGCCGGAAAGTTATGCAACAAAACGGTTTTGTAAATGCAACCCTTGCTCATGGCGTTCCATTGTATCAGTACTTTGCATGGAAAAGGTGTCCATGCTTTTTAAACTAGAGTGTACTCTTTGGACAGAAAGTTTCGCGTCTTAGGAATTTCTGCCCTATTGAAGCAAATTTAGATATCTTGTCAAGGAAATATCACTTGAAATAGTTATTCTGCGTTTACCTTTAAATGGAGGTCTTCATTATTAAGTTGCCATTTGGGGTTCATGCACTCGGATTGGTTCGAGATTGGCTAGTCAGATTTGTAATTTAGGCTTAATTTATAATTGCGGTAACTGGCTGTACGTGTTCATGTATCGATTTGAATGTTCAAAAACTGCATCCTATAGTGCGTTTGAAAACGGTTTGAAGTGGAAAAATGTACAGAACTAATATTTATACATTTGTGGTTTAAATCAAAAGAGAGGTGGGTATGTATGTTTTGTGTGTGTAGAGTGATGGGGGTGTAGGGGTACTACTTAGGGGAAGCACCAAATAGATACCATGTGGTCACACCATTTTTCTTGTACAGGTAGTGAATGCTCATGGGGCCGCCTCTAACTGGTACCCAACTCTCACCTGTGGTCCCTTGAAGGTGGGTTCTTCCTAGCGGCCAAGCCTTGGGCAACCGTCATGGCCGGCGGGCTAAACCAGCTGAGGGTCTCCGATGCTGTGAGCCTCCACACCCGGTATATACGACTCCTGAACTTCCCACCTCCCCATCTGTAAACGTCCTACGCTGAGGGCAACAGCAAACCTGTAGGCAGTCCAGGCTAACTCAGGTCTCCCTCTCTCAATTAAACAAAACCATGACCATCTCTTCAAGCAGAAGGGGAACCAAGAACTCTGCGATAATGAGAGAGAGAGAGCTACGCTTTATTTTGAAACTGAAATTCCAAAACTTTCAGCAAAACATTTCCTCCATTCACCGTGAATAAGGTTGGGAACACAAGTGACACAAAACCGGAAGATCACAAACAAATGGCTGAAGAATGCACATATTAACCTCATGAAGAATCATTTTTGAATGCGTCTCAAAATATCGACCAAATTGGACTTCTTTCAAAACAGTGCCAGCGTCGTGCGACGATGACCTCATTTTTGTTATTCGAAAAAACAAAACGGGGTTAAGATTCGGTATAAAATGGATCGAATAGGCTAACCGACACACATATAAGAGGATTCACATGCGAATGGAGACCAGTAAAGATGATGGCTCAATTTCAAAAGCCCACCTTGAGGCATCTCGTTGCTCAACACCGCCGGAAAGATCTTCGCCCGTATCCTATTCAATCGTCTGAGCGGTGGCCAAGAGCCGGGTCCCGGAAAGCCAAGGTGGCTTCCACCGACACCGCGGAACAACCGACATGATGTTTTTCACCCACCAGCTACAAGATAAGTGCCATGGGATGTGAACTCACCTTTACACTACCTTCGTGGTTCTGACGAAAGCCTTTGACATGGTGAATCGCGACGAACTGTGGAAAGTCATGCAGAAATTCGCCTGTCTTGAGCGGTTCACGCACATGGTGTGTCAGCTTCATAACGGGATAACGGTGCACATCACTGACAACGGGACGGTATCCAAAGCATTCGCAGTGACCAACGGAGTGAAGCAGGGCTGCATACTGGCCCCCAACCTGTCCAGTCTCATGTTCTCTGCTATGCTGATGGACGACTACCAGGATGAGCAGTTTGGGATCCGCATCTCCTACAGAACTGACGGTTACCTTCTTAACAGTCTGCGTATACAGGCCACAATGCGCGTGTCTATGACTACAGTCCATGACTTGCTGTTCACGGATGACTGTGGCCTTAACACCGTGACGGCGGAGGACATGCAAAGAAGCATGGACATCTTCACCACAGGTTGCACCAATTTTGGATTAACAATCAGTACAGCCAAAATGGTGGTCATGCACCAGCCGTCAGCCAGCGTGGAATACAATGCTCCCCGAATTAAGGTCAACAGGTGGTGACCTTTGCTTAACTGGGAAGCACGCTGTCACGCAATACGACAATCGATGACGAGGTTGCCCAACTGATCTGCAAAGCCAGTCAGGCCTTCGGCTGGCTGCAGGCCTCCATGGCGAATCACCACGGTATTCACCTGAACACCAAACTGAAGATGTACAAGGCCATCGGCTTGATGACACTCTTTCACGGAGCGGAGACCTGGACCGTCTACTCGAACCAAGCCAGAAAGCTGAATCACTTCCATCTCAGCTGCCCCCGCAGAATACTGAAGCTGAGATGGCAAGACAGGATCCCGGACACGGAAGACCTGGAGCGTACCGGAAATCTCAGCATCCTTGCCATGCTGAGGCAAGTGCAACGGCGATTGAGCGGCCACCTGATGATAATGGACGACGAGTGACTACCGAAATGACATTTCTACGGAGATGTTGCTACCGTTGATTGCCGACAGGGAGTTCAAAAAGCTACGCTACAAGGACACTGAAGAAATCACAGAAGCAACCGCAAATCAACCCGGACACCTAGGAGGACCTCACTCAGGATAGAACGGCGTGGAAAAGCTCCATGAGGACTGGTTCAGCAATCTATGAGGCCAACCGGATCGCCGCCGCCAAGGTCAAAAAAGCAGCATGAAATGTCACCAGTTCCTCGGACCAACACTGGCAATGCCAGGGCCTATCCAGCATGCCCACGCTGTCAACGCACCTTTAACGTGCGCATCGACCTGGTTGGACATCTTCGGACTCAATGCACCAACAATCCGACAATTCTAAATTCTACGTACAATTTTGCCAACCTTCCTGCGGACTCCCCCAACCTCACTCCTGGCATCAATTCCATTACTCCTACTATCATATAGAACACACCCCAATTCTCTTCACCTGTTACTCCCAGCACCGAAACAACCACCGCCTTCACCGCAGTCGCCGCCAACGCCGCCATCACCACCATCGGTGCGCTAAAACACGTGGCTTGGAAGGTTGCTAACTGACGGAATAACTCGGACAACGTGGTCAGCCCAATGTGTGGTTTGTGCGTAGTGGCTGACTGGCGGACTGAGAGTCAGGCTGCAATGGCTCCTTTATACTGTGACATTTATGGCACTCCCACTCCATGGAATCCCAGTCAGGTGTGGTGGTACGCCCAGTGGCAGCTTCGGCCGTACCAGCCACCTGCACTCTCTTCCAGCTCCGGTCATCTAGACTCTGTCATGATACCGGGCTCAGATGTGTGAGGATGAGAGAGTGCAGTAGATGCGGCGCAATTCGACCATCACTTTAAATTAAATCACGCGCAAGTCACCGTCCCTGCAACACCCTTCTGTGGAGCATACGGTAGAACTCGTCGTAATCGAGTTTGAACTGTCGTGTGTTTGGGATGAAGGGGTACTAGTTAGGGGTTGTATCACAAAGGTAGTATTTGGTCGCTCCATCTGTCTCCTGTGGCCACCTATAGCTAGTACCCATCTCCCACTTGTGGCTCGTCGAAGCTGGGTTCTTCTCAATGGCCACAAACCCAAGGTAAACTGCCATGACCAGCGGGCTAAACAAGGTGAGGGTCTCCGGTGTTGTGTGTGTATTCACACCCGATTCGTCTACTCCCTACGGCCTGCGCTTCCCCTCTCCCGTCCTCCCTGCCCTTCCCCCTCTCTTCTCTACCCAGCCCACTCCTTTATTCCCTCCTCCTCCTCCTCCTCCTCCTCCTCCTCCTCCTCCTCCTTCTCTTCTCATCTCTCCTTCCTCCTCACCTTTACCCTTACTTCTCTTCTCACCCTTCCCGCCTTCTCCACGGTCAAAACTGGGATAAAGTGACACAAGAAACCATAAGCTTTATCTAAGTTCTTTGTGCCAGTCCGGATGAAGAACTCCAGTAAACGCAAAACATATCATTCGACAATGTTGCTTATCCTATAATACACTTCTCGCAACCAATATCGTTATACTCCCTCTGGCCAGGTTTCTATGGAAATGAGAAGAGGGCAAAAGTCAGTAAAAAAGAAATCGCATGAATCACATGCGAACATGAGTAAAAAGGGACGTGACATCAAAAGATATCATGACGTCGCTTGGCAGGAGGTTTATCCCTTTAAGTTTCTCCAAGAATTGTTTTGAGGAGCTGACTGTGCTGTCCAAATAAGCGGTCAGACAATTCAGGCGCCGATACAGCCACTTTGCCTAGACCTTGTCTTGAACTCTCGTCATTCTTTGGTAAGTCGGCGTTATTGCAACCGAGTTCTCCAATGCGAACAGCGTCACATTAATTTCGCGAGTCATCGTTTTTTACGGGATTCGTTTCGCATGGAACACAAAACTGGCGATCCTCCAGTAAGTCTTTGGATTTCTTCTTGACGTAAGAACAGCCCAGCTCTGACCGGAAATATCCGAGACTTCAACCCATTTGGTTTCCATGTTCCATTAATCAAAAACGCCACCCCTCGGCAATGTACTAAAACATCCTCTGTAGGCAGTCCTATAACATTGTTTGCTGTCATATTAAACGAAGCCATTTAATTATTCTCATCAATCCTGGGAACATCTTATAGTAGGCTGGTAGGAATAGTGCTCCCGAGGAAGTACAACCAGAATAATGTTTAGATTTAGCCTTGCAAATATGATTGGGTTAGATAGGGGAAAACACGAGTAAGAATGAAGGTGGTTATCAGAAGGGACCCCCACCATCACTTTTATGTCGGAAAACAAAGTGAAAGATCATCAGAAATAGGCTGCCAGATAAGTGAGAGATACAACACCCAAACAGAAAGTGCGCAAACTCTGCGGTACAAAAGCTTACCTTTTGAGTTGGCATGTTTTGCTGACCTTACAACTCTCTCAACATCTAGCCTATTCGTCAATAATGTATTCAGAGCGTGAAAACGTGAGGAGAATAACGCCTGCTCTGCCCTGATCTGGCCGCCGTCTTGGTCCAGCACATCTTCCACGCGGTCCGTTTAGGGGGCACACAAAGACACCAAACAATAAAAGAGCGATACCAGTTGCAATTTATGAGCCAATTAGAAAAGACTAAAACACCTGATGACTTGGGGCAGTTGGTGGTAGAGCGCCTCTCTGACGACTAAATTTACAATCACAGTAAATAGAGGACCTGGCACGGAATGCAAGCGTAGCCCCACCGAAGACAAGCTTACATCGAGAGTGAGAACGTCCGACACGGATTCAAGAGAGATTGTTGGGTCGAGTCCCAACAACTCCAAGTGGCGTGAGATGGCGTCTGACGGCTTCCGATACGTTTTTGACGTCCGTTCCACCACCCTGGATGTCTTCGACCGCGCACGTTTAGAGCACCAAGACTGGTTCGAGGACAAGGATGCAGCCATCAATGCTCTCTTAGTCGAGAAGAACCAGTTGCACAAAGTCTAAGTTGATCGGTGTACCGCTGCAAAGAAGACAGCCTTTTACCGAAGTCACCGCCTTGTACAGCTACGGCTGCGGGAGATGCAGGATGCCTGGATGACGCGCAAAGCCGAGGAGATCCAAAGGTTCGAGGACCAAAATGAATGGAAAAGCTTCTTCGCCGCCACCAAGGCTGTCTACGGACCTCCCGCCAACGTTGCCACCCTTCTTTTTAGTGCATACAGAAGGACGCTGCTCACTGAGAAGACGAAAATCCAGAGGTAATGGGTGGAACATATCCAATGTTTTTCCAGCTAGCCCTCCACCATTGATCGACTGCCTGACATGGAATTCAACGCCGATATTATCTCCCGCACTCTCTCCAAGAAACCATCAGAGCCGTGCAGCAACTCTCCAGTTGGAAAGAACCTGGCTCGGACGCACTCACTGCTGAGATCTACAAGCATTACGGCCACCAAATGATGAACCAGTTGACAACGCACTTGCAGAAGATGTGGCACCAACGACAAGTCCCTCAGGATTTCAAAGACGCCACCATCGTCCACCTCTACAAGAAGAAATGGAACTGCCAACTATGCGAGAACCACCGAGGAATCTCGTTGTTGAATATTGCCGGAATTATCTTCGCCCACATCCTCCTCACTCGTCTGAACGCTAACCTGGAGCATGCACTGCTCCCGGAAAGCCGATTTCGATTCCAACGAAACCGAGGAAAAATTTACATGATCTTCTTACAGGATTTCAGCCTCCGAGCGATATGGGGCAGGAAAGTGTGAGCAGCTGAAGCAAGCAACGACTAGTATTGCAAATCCAATTATGCAGTCACAGCCGGTGAACCACGATGTCATAAAGAAAAAGCCAGGGTCCACTTGGATCTCCTTTGAATGACAGTACCATAGAGGCAACAGTAAGAAGCAACCTGGCTTTCCTTTCCGAGAGGGGAAAAGATTTATCTCGTCAGTCGGCAGCCTTTCAAGCCATGGCACTTGGCACATTGTGTTGAACCAAAATGATTCAGATTGTCTGAAGTTAAAAATGTGCAGATGCGAAGATAAGATCTCCCTTTCTGCCTCTCTTCCCTCTACCATGCACCAGTCCGCTATTACATTCGTTCCGCCATCTAATCCTGAAATGGCTGGTAGATTTACACAGGCCGCCTATGCGTGCCTTACATCACCTGCCCTTTTCCAAATACTGCAGGTTTAAACACTGTAACTGACCAAAAATTTGACAGAGTCATTTGAATGTCACGAAAGGAATGTGCAGGTTCGGGTCTTAGGTGATAGCGTGAGCGAAGGAGAAGTCTGTTCGAGCACCGGAAACATTTGTCTATTATTCTGAGCTTTAAAACCCTTGCCAGAGTCCATCGTCTGAGATAGCAGCCGCAACGAAAAAGGCGACACTTATTGGGGTGCGGGGGCAAACAAAACAATGAGCACTGACGCAAGTCTGGTGGTGACTGCGCAGGAATCTGTATACCTGCCTCAAATGGACACATCAATTGATTGAGTTCCCATCAGTGGACCAGGCTTCAATAAATTATCGGCTCGTATTGTTTCTGGCGTGGGCGATTATATTGAAGGCCGTGAAGTTAAACTCGTGGCCTGTTTCGTACGTGTGGGCCGCGACTTGCAATAATTTGTCACCCCATCGCAAAACCAACTTATGTTCATATATGCCCGATCCCAGCATGCGTTCAGTCTGGCTTGTGTAGTTACAAGGACTGTTTAGGCATGGTATAAGATACACTACGCCAGATTGCTTTTTGGGGCTTAGCCGGTGTTTGATTTTCATTACCCTGCTGCGCCTGGCAGTTTTTGGCCAGTGTGCCCTGCTAACAAATAGTCTGGCAACAATGCGCTCAGTCGCTGCTGAGACGTTCTCAATGCCCGGTAGATCGTGCCATATCGCTGGGTTTTTTTTCTGTTTGGGTTCTTTGAGGTCGAACGTGCATGCATGGGCTTATGAAAACCTTCGGATAGCCATTTCGCAAACATTGGTCGTGTAGATATTGTGCCTTACGTACGTTTTCCTCGGGCTTGCTACAATGAGTCTGAATCCGTTCGAAGAGCGTTCTTACACAGCTTCTTTTGTGAGCCCCCTGGTGGTTGCTGTGAAAGCTAAGAAATTGAAGGCTTTTGTTGCCTTCCTTAAAACCGTCATCCCAAATTCACCGTTGGGATTTCACTTGACGAGAACTTCGAGAAAAGGTAGCTTCTATTTTTGTTCTTCTTCCCCTGTTAATTTTATAGCAGGAACGTGTCCATTGAGCAAGTTTTCTTGACGATAACAAACGTGCCGTTTATGGAACGGCGCTAAAGAACAGGCCCGATTCGGATGAAGGCAGTTCTCCTAGCTCCTGTAGGACCAACTCTGACACCAAACCGGACATCTGGTAGCCCATTGGGGTTACTTTGATCTGCTCATAGGTTTCTTCAGCAAAGGTAAGGTAAGCTTTTTTCAAAAATTCGGATAGCCTTCAGAGAAGTTCGATTTTGAGTGGACTCTGAGCCTCTTCATATGCCTCTTCAAGCCTGCTGCGTATAACTTCGTCCTACAAATTCGGTGGGCTTGAGACAAATAAAGAATTCACATTTAAAGAGACCATGATTGCGTCCGATTGAATCGTCCAACCTTGAAGATCTACGAGGAATTGAGAGGCTGACCGAATTGGGAATGTTGAATTACCTTGGACAAACTTAAGTTTGGAGTTCATCCACTTTGCCAAATTATATGTAGGTAGGGCTGCCTTTTAGAGCAAGGATTGGCCACAGTGGTATATTTTGCTGATGGAATTATGGCAGACCATAGAATCAAACCAGAGCAGTGTCATTTACTTTCATTTGGCACCACTCGTTCTCCGTGCTCATATTCTTGCGCCAGTTACCTCTGAGTAATTTAGTCAGCCGATCTGCTACTTCTTTGACTTGTGAGTTCAGTGCTTGTTTGTACAATTCTCTGTCACCAAGAAGGGCCGTTAATTTCTCATTATAGCCTTTTCGGTAAATCACGACAGCCAATCGTTCCATATGAGCTGAAATAATGCTAAGTTCGTCATCTTTTCTCAGTTCCTTTGCAGCATTCGACTCACTATGTGAAATACACCGGGTTGTTTTGTGTGCCATCAGCAAGGAGGTAAAATTCTGTCGGAGGGAGTATTTTTTGTGGGTTCTTTGGTCTCACTACCTGAAGCCGAATGGTTGCCTGCAGTCTGTGTGGGACTCTAACTACAAGTGGCGCGAGAAGGCGGCCGACGGCCTCAGATACGTTTATGACGTATGGAATCGCACGCCAATATTTAAGCCCGGTGCGATTTTGACGTTCATCCCATTTTCGCATGCACCGGTTGACGAAGTTGCACGGGTTGAAATTTTTTCTGCGCAAGCGTCAATGATATTTTAATTCGGCAACCTTGTCTTCCGGTTCACTGCAGTGCGTCTCAACACGCCAATATGGCGTTTGTGGCTGATCGGGTAGTTGCTGTTAAATTTCAGATCTTTCATCGTATTTGAAGCTTTTCTGAACAATTTGGTCATTAGGCCAACAATGGAACTACGATAATATGTACTCATGATGCGCTGTAATAAAAACTCGCCCGCATATAAAACAACCGTCAGGAAAATGGTTTTCCCGAAACGTTTCTTCAATAATGGTATTTAGGAACATCCCCAAAAATCAGACATACCGACAGCTGTGAAGAAGGGCTTGCTGGCTACACTGCCATCTCGAGGGGATCCAGCGATTGAGCTTCTACATGGTCACTTAAACGCTGTTATCGTGCGCGCGTATCCTGTCCCTATAATAAAATTAATAGCCCCAAGGACCCTACTTATTCACTTTGAAAATAAAAATAGACTGGTATTTCGGACCTTTTTAATGCAAATGTACGCGTTCACTTGCTGCTGTAGGGTTAACTATTTACATAAAATACAGACTGCTGCACTTCCGGATGCCAAACACCAAGGAAATCCTTACGCATTGCAAGGAACGAAAATCCTTACGGCAGAAAGGATGTAGTGGCGACTTGTTCGTGCACTGGTCTGTAGTGAATAAGGACATGGTAACGCCTATTTCATGTGTTCATATACCATCCGTAATGTAGAAGTGCAGGTGAACTTTAAGATGCCTGAAGCTGGTCATGGGCGCAGAGGTTGACAAGGCCCGTTTAATCCTGCATTAAGTGAGCAGCTCCCTAAACTTTTATGTATCCATCATATCTGGGTGATCGCGTACCTAACTACTACTAGGCCTTCTTGGTATTTCTCAGTCTTGCATGTCCAATTCAAATTATTGCTAAGGCTCTGAGTTTCAGTTAGGTAGTTAGATTTGTTTGAAAAGAATACTTATAGAGCTGCCTAAACCGGAGTCAGGAATAAAATTCGTAATAAAGGTTACACTGCACATAAATCCAGGAAGAGATACTTTTCCCTGGTTCAAACCCAAAAATAGCTCTTAAACATAATGCCAATCTGAACCCTAAACCTCCAGTGCACAAAAAGTCTAAAATTAATCCTAACTTACCCTAAATCTAGCCTTTAACCTAACCTTAGACCTAAGTCTAAACATAACACTAACCCTGAACCTTACCCTAGCCATATGTTTCTGGAATTTGGCACAGCGACCCCTGCATTGCGGGTTCTACCTTTCATCAGGTACTGTTTAGGGGGGTAAGGTAAGTCATCCTTACCGATTTGTCGAACAAAGAACGACAGCAGTCTGTAGGAAGATTCTGCCCCAGCATCTTTTTTACTAAATTTCCACAACCTTGCTTAACTTGTTTCAAAGTCCGCAGCCGTCTCATGAAGTGCACACACGTAGGAAACATCAGAAAAAGCGTTTTCTAGGCAACCAGCAGCAGCAAAATCCGCAGATGGTCATGGTTTTATCAAATAAAATTTTTTATCTGAACTTAACAAAAAGGGAAGATGCGGCACATTCACCGGACTTCAGCCAGCGCAATCCAAGTTCAATTTCATTTCTGCCATCGGTTAGAACGTAAGTTCGTGGATGATGCTTATCGATGTATACACAGGGAACTTCAAAGTATGTACAACTGACATGCTTTTGCATAATAAACTTAGATAGTTCCTCACTTCCACCTACTCTGCCACCTTTGGGTACGCACATTGAACTGGGTGAGCCATAGATAGCTTTAACATATCGATTGAAATTCCGGACGGATCGAAAGAGGGTGCCCTCCAGGGGCCTGTAATCGGAATTCATCACATCCTCCGAGGCGAATGTTATCTTTACAGTGTGGGCAGTTATTGCACCATGATCCTTTTTTTTCATCCAATAAAAATCGGCGTAGAAAAGACAGGGTCTGAGGAGTGTTTCTGTAGCCACCCTGGAATTGCATTCCACGTAACTCGCGTTTTTTTCAATGCACCGCTTTTCACGCTGTCTCCAGATTGGGTCACTGCCACACAGAAAGCCAAACTTTGGCATCCCATAGCAACCTCGGGCGTCAATTAAACGCATCTCGGTGGAGGCGTTTGCCGAAAGTTTGGCCAAAATGCCAACTGCTCTCTCCATATCCTGTTCGTGAACGAGGAAGTCATAGTCAACGTCATAAAACATCCTTTGATGATATCTTAACGACCCCAGCATCGAACCAAACGTTATTATAATCTGAACATTGCCCTCCTCAAATGCGTTTCTCAGTAGACGCAGAGAATGTCTGAGTTTCAATCGATTAAGGGCATTTGGATCCTTGTCCACAAAACAGCTACGCATAAAAGCGTTGAGCAAGGACTCGGAATGACCGGGGATTTGAATTTTTCGGTTCCAGGAGGTGATGTTCAAATTAGTTTGGTTGGAGGGTAAACACCAAGATTTCGGCACAGTAAGAATATAGGGTTCTTCAAATGTTCGGAGATAAGCCAGAGGTTTTCCTGTCTGTTCATTAAATTTTGCGTCCTCCAGGGGACCAAGCATGCTGTACGGCGTAATTGTACTGTAAAATGGCAAAATTATCTCTAGGACACTTCTTTTGTCTTTGTCAATAAAAAGGACAACGTTATCAGTGGAGGGGACCAATTCCAGATATGTTGCAATCCACAGGAGCACACATAAAGCCATAAGAATGCCAACTATTTGCCGGTGGCACATTGTTGCCTGTAAACTCCAACAAAATTCTCAGTTTTGAGTGGATAAGGCGCAGGACTTTCTGCTGAGCTTGATGGCGCAGTTTTTATACTCACGAGGAACCAATAATATTAATCTGTTATATTTGCCTTGGAAGTGAGTCGTGCAGTGCACGTAGGTGATAGAGGAACCAAGAACTGATGTTAACCTGTAGTTATGCCTTGTACTGCTGTGCAGGAAAATGCGCCGTCAGTTTGAGACCTGAAATATTATGGTAAATGGGTGACACTTTCACGTGCATAACGCTAGATTTATTTTCTCTCTTCGGATAAAATCCTGTCCCAGCTCAGGCCGTCAGAATGGGTTACATCCGAGAGTGACTTTGATTGGCAAACTCAACTGAATTTGCGTGTTTCCAATTATTTCTTATCCAGCTTTGTTGAAAGGCGCCAAAGATGGGGTCGTTTGCTAGGTACACTCGAGTGCCGTGTCTTTGATGTGCCTTTTTAACTAGTCTCCTCCTTGAGTTGCAAGCTAGTGTTGGAACAGCTGGATGGAGACGGATTGTCATCTTGCGCCAAAATTTATCCCCGCTAATTCACAAGAGGGTATTTTAATAATTATTTAATAATTTTAATAATTCAACAATTTTACTAAGCGTATTTTGAGTCGACAACATTAAAGCCTTTGTTTTACTTCAAGCATACCGAAGAATGCTTACTTGACATCCAAGCGGTGCTCATTTGAAAGAAATTGAGCCGAAATTGCGTTAGCGGTGCAATATACCATGCCTTACTTTAGTCAGCCAGTATTGTGCTCTCGTATCAACGCAATTGCAAAGTGATTGCCAGAAACACTTAACTCATTCGACAACTAAATATCGCCACGTAGCCTACGGGACACTCTTGCATTCATTGATTCCGTAATAAATACAAATCTAAATAGGAAAACAATCTTGTACTTAGATTTTAATTTCTGTTCACTAATAGTCCCCTTTGGAAAGCGGCAACTTCTTGCGATGAGATTGTAAGATATGATTTCGCGATTGGCATGTCCGTCGGAGCCCTAAAGGAATTCCTCTTACATTGCATGTAAAATGCTCACTTCCTGCACATTGGAAAATGGGAAAAGATAGTGCTTCCCTCTCTGAATGTCCTACTTAGTAGAATGCCCGGTAAAACAATTCCTGTAACGGTAAGTTCGTAAGAAAACGTGAACAGAGCAAAACATAAATATTTACAGTTTTTATCCTCTAAGTCAGAAACGATGTTTAGTTCTCTGCCACGCCAATGGAGCTACGATAATATGTTGTCATGATATGCTGTAGAAATAACTATCCCGCATATAAAACACCCTTCGGGAAAATGGTTTTCCCGAAAGGTTCATCAATAAAGGTATTTAGGCACATCCCAAAAAAACATAGATACCGACAGCTGTGAAGAAAGACTTGCCGCCAACACTGCCATCTGGAGGGGATCCAGCGATCGAACTTCTACATCGTCACTTAAACGCTGTTATCGTGCGCGCGTACCCAGTCCCTGTTATAAGATTAATATCCCCAAGCACGCCAATTCTTCGCCCTGAAAGTCAAAAAGACTGGCCTTTCGGACCTTTTTAATGTACATTTACGCGTTCACTTGCTCCTGTAGAACAGATTATATTGGTCGAACGACTAGGCGCCTATCCAAGCGTACACTTTACTCTTCGACTAGGTTAGAGCAAGGAATAGTGTATCTCTAAGACATCTGTGGATCACTTGTTTGACAGCGGCCACTGGATAGATGCCAATCAAGCATTTACGGTCATCTATAAAGTGCCAACGAGTCGCTTCAAGTTCTTGCGCCATGGGATTCTCACGACGGCATTGACGAAATGGTTATTCAAACCAAACCTCTGCTTGTATAAAGCGTATATACAGGCTCTAAGGCCCCGCTGGATGTCTGTCCTTTCCTCAAATGGACTGCTATTTCTATTGGCCTGAAAGAGCCGTTGGGCCAGACTCCCCTTCCCTCAGCTTATCAACTCACACAGGACAGTACGAACGTCATTTTCGACTATGTCCACCGTATGCTCCAAAGCGGAGGTGGTGCAGGACGGTGACTTACAATGCACTTTAGTGAAAGTAGACATGCGCTGCATCTACCTCGCTCTCTGTTCACTCTCCCACCTGGGCACGGTGTCAAGAAAGTGGTAAGTAGACCGGATTTGAGAGAGGGTGCAGACCTACGCACTGTTGTTATGCACAAAGGGACCAGGATCGTGTGCGGTGACGTATACCAACCAAGTGGTTGTATAAACACCAAAAGCACCTCACCAATTTACGGCATTACAACAGCAACAATTCTTATGCTTGCCCTCCGAGATTCCAGGGCTTCAATATTAGTCCTGATTAATGCATTCTATCGTTTGATGTCGTTGCTCGTTTTTTTCTCAAAACCACATATCCTGCCAATTGAGAACGTACCTCGACGCCTAGAGGATACTCCTAATGACATTCCAATGCAGTGCATTTTAGATGTGTTGCGCTCTGCCTTCATAATTATTTTCAACTGGATGATAAGTATTAGCAACAGGTCAGGGGTGCACCGATTGGCTTACCAATAGCGGGGCTAACCCACCATCTTCAAACTATTTAAGGAAAACATTCTTGTTGATAGGCAGAAAACAACTTGCTGACGATTGCATGGGCTTATTATATTCAAATTTGTTAGTCAATGAACCACCAGTCCACATCTGGCCTTATGAATACTTTTGATACTGCGATGTTTATGTCTGCGAAATAACGTGAGATCCTACTTGCTTTAACTAACCACAGCTCAAACAATCTTACAGAAAATTTCTCAGCATACGATAAAGCATTTCACACTTAAATATCTATCTAACGACATAAAGCACCTATTATTGGGGGATATTTTCCGGACAGGTAGGCAACAAAATGGATTTGTAAATGCAACCCTTGCTCATGGCATTTTATTTTATCATTTATTTGCATGGAAAAGGTCTCTGTGTTTTTTAAACTTAAGTGTACTCTTTGGACTGAGAGTTTCGCGTCTTAGGAATTTCTGTCCTATTTAAGCAAATGGGGATACCTTGTCAAGGAAATAGCATTTGATATAGTTATTCGGCGTTTTACTTAAATTGGAGGTCCTTTATTATTAAGTTGCCATTTGGATACATGCACTCGGATTGGTTCGAGATTGGCTAGTCAGTTTTTGTAATTTAGGCTTAATTTATGAGTTAGGCAACTGACTGTATATTCTCATGTATCGATTTGAATGTTAAACAACTGCATCCTAAAGTGCGTTCGAAGATGATTTGAAGTAGCAAAATGTACAGAACTTATGTTTTAACATTTGTTATTTTATTCCGACGCAAGGTGTATGTACGATTTGTGTGTGTGTAGGGGATGTAGGGGTACCTGTTAGGGGTAGCATCACAAAGGTAGTATTTGGTCACCCCATCTGTCACGTTTAGGTAGTAAATTCTCCTGTGGCCACCTCTAACTGGTACCCAACTCTCACCTGTGGATCCTCGAAGCTGGGGTCTTCCCAGCAGCCACACCCCGGGCAACCGCCATGACCAGCGAACTACCCAGGTGAGGGTCTCCATTGTTGAGTGTGTATTCACTTAAAGCTCTAGATACGGATGTGCCGGCGGATTGGTGGGATTCCTGTTGTGAAAAATGCCTCCTGTGCGTATTTAAACACGGCTGGGAGAAGTAATTGGCAATGCGCGATGATCCTAGTCTCTGTTTCTACCGTCGGGTGTACGGCGATAAGCCTGTTGCCGTCGCCGGGAAACGCACGGCGGATCAGCTACCCCGGCCGCAGCCATACCAGCATGACCGCCGCAAAGAGGCTACAGGAGTTGGTGACGCGGATGAGGGCTAAGAACAAGAGGAGGAGGAGGAGGAGGAGAAGGAGGATGAGGAGGAGGAGGAGGAGGAGGAGGGAGAGGGAGGGGATGATGAAGATGAGAACCGGCAGGTTTCACCCAATCTTGGTGAAGCCCAGCTTTCGGTGGCTGAAGATATCCACCAACCGAATGGAGATGAATCGAAATTGGGATTTGAAGTGACTCGTAAAATGTATGCTCTAATTTCCATGGGGCCTCTTTCTGTGTATGTGTGTGTGTGTGCCCTGGGCACGGCATGCGTTATTCGGGTTGCGCTCCGCTAACAAATGCCGAACATGGGAGGTGAGGTGGCACGCCTAGGGGCAGCTAGGACTAAGGGGACCCGGTTGCGCCAGCCGCCTGCGTCCTCTCCCGCCTCCGGTCTTCTTGACTCTGTCTTGACACCGGACTCAGGTGGGGGAGGAGGAGAGAGTGCAGTAGATGCCGCGCAATTCGACCATCACTTTCAATTAAATCACGCGCAAGTCACCGTCCCTGCAACATCCTTCCATGGAGCATACGGTGAAACTCGTCGTAATCGAGTTCGAAATGTCCTGTGTTTGCGATTTAGGGGGTACTAGTTAGGTGTTTCATCACAAAGGTAGTATTTGGTCGCTCCAGCTGTCTCGTATAGGTGGTGAATTCTCCTGTGGCCGCCTACAGCTAGTACCCATCTCCCACCTGTGGCTCATCGAAGCTGGGTTCTTCCAAGCGGCCACATCCCAGGTAACTGCCATGTCGAAATCGAAGGTCGAACTATCGTGTGTATTCACTCCCAGTACGGCTGACTCCCGAAATTCCCACCTCCCCCTCTCAAATATTTATACGGTGGAGGTGACAGCAGCCCCGTTCACTTTACTCTTTACTCGAACAGCGAACGACAGCAGTTGGTAGGATGATTCTGCGTCTGCACATAATCAGCAGAATATAGTCTGGCAAAACTTTGAAGCTGACTGAAGAAAATGGGCGGAATTTCGTAGGGTAGTGACGTAAACCAGTTCGGCAGCAGAGCACTTCAAATCTGGTTTAAGCGCGGTTTGAGGATGGATGCTCGCTCCAATGAGAGGGGTTGTCACAGGCCCAAAGTGAGGCTTTGAGTTGACGGTGGAAACGCTGGCCAAGAGCGTTGGACGATGAATGGTAGGCCATCGTGTGAGGAGGACAGTGAGGCTAGGTTCACATTGCTAGCCTTTTTGGGTGATAATATCTGAAAGTACACCATAATGAAAGAGCCAGTGTTCCAGAAAGGCGTGAGCAACAGTAGATGCAGCTTTGTTTATGATTGATCCGGCGTGGGCAGCAACTAAGTAGTAGCACAGGGCACAGTTTTGACCTCCAGTGCGTGAGAAGCTTGGGCCTACCACAGGAGGCGTGACAATCCAACATGGAGCTGATTAATAGGTATATCGATTTGCCAGCTGATTATCAACCACTGTGGGATTAAATCAATGGCTAAACTTAATGTCATTCTCGATGGAGGTGAGCTAAATATGCATTGATTTGTACACTTCTCTTATTCGTTGACGATGGGCTCGCGTGAGAGTTCGAAACATCGGATGAATAAACTACTTCTCTCAGAGATCGATTTATGTCTTCTTCTATTCAATATCCTGGGCCCCGCGTATTTGTCACCATTTAGAATACATTACTGCATAATTAGGATTGACTGCGATATCGCCATCTTTGCTGACGAAATAAAGCTTTGGAACATGAGCCACAACGAAGCTAATGAAGTAGACACAAGTGATTATCAAACCCCTAGCATCTTCCATTCAATGTTACAAAATGCACTCTTTTGCGAACAGGTAGAGCCAGCACTGCACACCGCTGTCAGAGTTAGGGGTACAGAAAGATCTAGGGATCTGGATCACGCCCTCACTGAATTCATCGTTCCATTGCTCCAAAGTGGTCATATCCGCAATGTTGAGCTTGTCCCATCAACCGCTCCTTTGCAAAGTTCAATTTATTGTGCTTTCTTAAGGTCTTTGAGATGTTCCTCTTACCACAATTAGAATTTGCCATCCGACCCTGGAGATCGTTGTCTCTCAAGGGTTCAGCGGCGTGCAACAAAGCTTGTTAGAAGCCACGACTACCTGCCTTACGAGACACGAATGTCCAATCTTGACCTGTTTCCTTTGAACTAAAAACAGCCTCGTATTGACATAATGGAAGCGCTTCGCATACTGCGGGGTCAGGATTGTTGCCTTGCATCCGGCGACGTCTTTGAGACGAGCACTACAACTAGTTTTAGAGGACATTGACTAAAAGAACATGACTGTAGCAAGACTGGATGCAAGAGGGATTTTCTTCTCAAACAGCTTGAGTCAGGCAGGCAATGCTTTTTCTGTGGATATCGTTCGGTTCCTACCTGTGGCCATTTTTAAAAGGAAACTTGATAAATACAACGATGCGTACCACCATGGCATCAGTTTCTAACACATTTTCGAATGTACCTTCCTACCTTAAAGTTTGGCATTATAAAACGTATTACTCCCTATTCATCAGTAACATTAATCGCTTAGTTCTTCGCCAAATGCCCTGTCGAGTGACGTGGAGCCAACCCATTGTCCAGCGTTCATCATGTAACCAATAGGGAGTTTAAAGGTGTTCGCCTACCTTTCCCTTACTAAAACTGAACTGAAGGACACTGGACAGCACATCGACCATTCCTCCAGTCGGTTCCAGGTTGTCTGCAGATGGTCTTCATCTGCCAAATTTTGAATAATTTTCAATACTTTTATGCCGTCAGCGAACAGACCAATATGCTCATTTGAGAATGGTCCAGTCGAAAATGCACAGATTAGTTGTGCCGGTTCATCGCTTCCTAGGGTGATTCTCAGGGGCCTTGATCGTGTCTGTGGAGTGAGCTTTGAACAGCTTCCAAGACGAAAGTCCTGAAGAATGATTAATTGTTCCATTATGGCACTGACGATTCAACCGTTGTTTACTGGGATGTCTATCCTGTGCCCAAAATAATGAGTGACCACTGGCCTCAGTTTCGTATCACGGCAGAAACAAGAAGAACGGAGACAATTTGAGGCGCACGTGCGGCGTAAGTCTGCTCCTAGGAGTGCCACTACATCTCCAAATATATGCGAATCTTAACAAGAAAATGCAAGTCCCGGCGCAGATGAATGTTTTATTTCATCTCAAATCATCCGCAGGCAAAATATGCGGGGTTGTCACTCGCAACGTTATAAGGTAAAGATAAAATTGTGAAAAACTTCCCTGTCTCGTGATTAAAATAGAAAGTGAATTGTTTGGCATTTGCGAAATGCCAATTCCTGACATTAGGGTTTTGGAAAGTTTTCAAGGATATTCGCATGTCGCTGGCCATAAAGTGATAGAGCACCGACAAGACTTCATCCTTTAATACTTTCTTTGATGTCATGTGGAGATAATATGAATGTACCCTCTAATGGCTTAAAACTGACAATATGTTTAAGGACTCCGTTTTAATGGGCAAATAGTGCAGGAATTCATCCTCAGAACGATATGGGGCAGGAAAGTGTGAGCAGCAGAAGCAAGCAACGACTAGTATTGCAAATTCAATTATGTAGCCACAGCCGGCGAACCACAATGTCATAAAGAAAAGCCAGGGTCCACTCGGATCTCCTTTGAACGGCAGTAGCATAGAGGCACCAGTAGGAAGAAGTCTGACTTTCCTTTCCTAGAGGCAAATAGATGTATCTCGTCAGATAGCAGTCACCAAGCGACATCATAATATATTTTGACGTCACGTCCCTTTTTACTTCTATTCCGCATGACCTGGCAGTCGAGGCCGTTGAACTATTCTAACGAAGCAAATACGATGAAACCCAAGCCCAAGCCCTGCAGCTGCTGAAGTTCTGTCTCAAGACGTTCTTACGTTTGAAGGAACAATCTACGAGCAGGTGAAGGAAACACCAATTGGTTCAACGATTTCCAGACTAATACCCGAGGTGGTCCAAAAACGGTTTGAGTCGCTTGTCTTCCAACACCACAGACCGAAATTCTGGGTTCAGTATGTGAATGAAACCTTTTTCGTCATCGAATAAGATCAGTTGCTTATGTTCAAAGATCGTCTCAAAAGCATATTCCGGGACATGCAATGTACAATAGAAGAGGTAAAAAACAACCAGCTGGCCTTTCTTTACGTCCTCGTCTGTCGCTAAGATTTTGTTGGCCTCAAGACCAAAGTGTTGAGGAAAGCGACAAATACGATGCAAGTACTTAACTTTAACACCAACTACCCAATCAGCCACAAACGGACTTGCGTAAGGACGCCATATCGGCGTGTTGAGACGCACTACAATGAACCGGAAGACAAGATTGCCGAATTACAATTTCTTCCACGATTGTTCAGAGAAAATGGCTACCCGTGCAACTTCGTCAACCGGTGTGTGCGCAAACGGGACGAACGACGAAAGAAACTGAGACAGGAGGACTAACTTATTAATCTACCAGCTCCAATGGGACGATCGGCTGTCATGATTAACCGAAAAGACAATGCTGAGAAAGTTGGGGCCCATACGTCAATTGGACGCAGCTTGCGGTTGTAATCATGCCCGATCCCGCTGGTTAGCTGTACTGTTTGGCATAAAGAACGTTGTTCCAGATGACCCAGTCTGCGTAACCCTCCCCTGAATACCTGTCCACTGGTGCAGACAGAAGCGGGTCGAGCAAGATTCAAACCACAACAGTGACGGTCACTTGCCTGCTTGAGCAGTGTATATAACTGACTACAGAAGGTACAAATTAGGCTTAGGTCTCGCTGACTAAACTTCGTCTGACCAGTTAGACCCTACGTGAGGTTTCATCGTGGTTAAATCACAGTATGTTATTAGAAATAAGCACTGACTTTAATTTATCTGAAAAAGCCGTTAATTTTTTCTGCGTTTTTAAATTACATGGTCTTCCTGCCCATATGCTAGGGATGGTCATTGGGACAAGCCATAAGAGAAAATAACTTGTCGATTGCCGCAACCCAGTATGACCATGTGGGATAAGCTTTCTTGGGAAATACCGGGTATTTTTTAATAAGCTCACACACTCAAAGTACACGCCTTACGAATTGGCACAAGTGCCATCACTGAAAGTACATGAGTGAGCCACGGGAATACGGCTTAAACACATACTTCTAGTTCAACAGCCATGTCTTTATTGAGGTGATCCATTGATCTCGGACTGGCCTCCCTCACCAGAGATAAAAGGGGCATCAAAACCAGCGACCGTTGAAGGGGCAGGTGTGAAGGTAACATCACAGATGGCAGTCCGGCCAATTAATGAACAAGTTCTAGCCGCAGAGTGAAAGATTCACAGTCTCATGTCAGCATGCACCTCCTCAGAAATAACTATCAATTCGCCTTCTGCATTGTGCAAGTATATGCTATTTGCGATAGCAAAAAAGTGATAGAGGTAACTGGGAACAGCCAATCGGAAGTCAATTTGATGCACCGTATAACTTAACCAGTTGCGACACATGGGGCCGTTAGACTACACGTGAATTAAAAATGGACCATGAAGGAGGGAATGAGTACATGAGAAAAGTGACCAAAACAAACTCCCATTATCCTGTACATTCCATTTTTTCCTGTCCGCTCATGCACTCAAGTACGAGTGCATAGAGTCAGATGACTAAATCATCGTCTGCAGGAATCACCTGACATTTCCTCTCCTTCTATAAATGTATCTGTGTTGAAAATCTGAAAGCTCACAACTTGCGGTAATTTATCCCAGAATATACATATTCAGAGGTCATTTTATATTTGGGTAATAACTATCGCGCCTCTAACAAAAGGAATTTTGATGTAGTTTTCAAGTTGGAATCCGAAACATCAGGTGAATAAAGCTCTTTTCTCAGCATTCGCATCTACTTCTTCTCAAAAGTAGTTCTGACTTCAGACAACAAAATTGATTTCAGACTTAATGATCATATTGAGAAATTTATCGGGCAGAAATAAGGTTTCATATTGAAGCGTTTACATAAAACGTTTGCCAATTTTCTTTATGTGCAACGCAGCAAACCTCATAAGTTCACCGAGAAAGTTTTTTCTATTGCCCAGGCACTATGACTAATCACTTGAAAATGCACTAATGCATTAGAAAATATCTGAGCTTGCGAAGATTACCGCAAAGAAACTTATGCGATATTGATGTTACAAAATGAGCAAAATCTCAGGTTCGCACAAGCGGAGTGTTGTCAACTTTCTGCTTTTTCGGGCAGAAGAACATGATTATAACGAAAAGTGCAATTCAGTCCGTTAAAATTATATTTTTTTGTTTTCTTTCGTGGAATGGTTACCTATGCAATTTTGTACGTCGATTTATAAACATTCAGAGTCAAGCGAAGAGTCACTAGGTATATCGTATCAGGGCCTAAAGCAAAAACTTTGAGCACCCATCTGGACGTTAGGAATTTGTGGGGACTCGATAAAAGACACCTTAGTTAACACTAGATGCAGGTGGCTCACAACGCATCGACTACAATATGCATTCAGTTTGTATGCCCTAAGGATTTATTTGACGATGTGGTTGGTGAGGAGATCACCATAATGATCCCAAACGACGCCTGCGTCTTCGGGTATTGTGAGCAAACTGGGAAATCCACGTGTGCCCTGCACTGACGCAATGTACTCAGATGAGGCAGTAATCCATCGCTATGACGAGATATAGGTGTGTGCGTGTGCGAAAATACCTGAGATTCATAGAAGAGGCCAGAACCAATTGATACGGAATCATGCACAGATAGGCCGTTTCCTAGTGCAAACCCCGAATAAAGATAGAGTTTTTTGTCACAACTAAGCTGTTTTAACTCTCCTTCTCGCATTTCATCCACGTTTGACGGTGACCTGGATAGCTGGCAGCTAATATTTTCAAAACATTTTCAAAATATTTTCTGAATTGGGAAAATCGGGCTCTATTCCTAAATATTTCCAGTTGACTACATCAAACCCTTGCCAAACGAAACTAAGTAGTGGCTTGCGCTTGAATCTACCAAAGTATGTGGCACGGATTTTAGGTGGCCAAGTTAACGAGCGGAGGATGAAGCGTCGCCTTTTTAATGTGGCTCCTACTGTACTCTCCCAGAGGTGAGGTCCGAACAGCCTTCTAATGAAAGTCCGGCATATGTGATAGGGTTCAAGCGGCACGTGAAGATGCGTCTTTTAACTTTGAAAGCCATGTAATCGCCCCATTAACTGTCTGAGCTGACGGATACCGATGTTTAATTGAATCTTAGTTTTCAAATCCAGATATTGTTATGCGCGTAAGTCTAGCCAAGTTCTATATGTGTGATATATTTTGGGACAGCCTTGGGCTGCAACCTTGGATAAAAGTGGAAGTCTACCTGCTGGACTCCGCAGGAGACCGCCTCCAGTACACAAGAAGTTGGATTTGACCACAGTATTGTTCGTTAATCGAGACGTCATGTGCATTAATCCAACATGATGGGGACTGACAAGCATATCAACACCTTCACCTTGTTTGGCGTCTGCAGGAGTTGTAGAAACCGCTGCAGTTCCCTCTTTCCCGATGCCACTTTGTCGGTAAACACCGCGAGAAACATACTAACCTTTAGGCGCCCCGCTTACGCACGGCCACACCTTAGGCTTTACCGCAGCTCACACCTTGGGCTATATTGAGTGTGTCGGCCAGCGTATGTTGTCACGAATGGGCCCTTGTGATGATGCACCCCAGACTCAGCCCTTGAACCAACCAATCAAATGTCCAGCACTTAGCCAGTCCCACCCTCATATTGACACTGGCATGCACATGTGCGCAGGCAACGAATGGTTACTCACGCGCTTCCAAACAGACGGTTTGTTCTGAAAAACAAGCAAACTCCCAGCTCATGGCAGCCTGCCCTGCATATCAAATAAATCGATTCTCACAGCTCAATGACGTCCTTCTTTGGAGGAACCAAACTTAGTCCATGTGGCTAAAGTTTACCTAACCTCCTTGACCTCAAATATCACAATTTTTGTAGAAAATATACCGCTGCGATTACCTCTAGATAGACTTCAGAAGGTTAAGCCCATGAGGTCAGCTTTAGTATTGACCATTTCATACAGCATCTTTATGCATAGTAACAGGTTTTTTTGGCACATTTAAATAAATAACTTGTCTCAATGGATTATCCATCGATTGGGAATAGGGTAAGCTGACTGTCCAAGCATGATTTCTTATGCGATCAGTCGAGCTCAGTTATTTTAAGGGAAATGGAGGCGGACGACTTTGAACCCCCTATTGGTTACAAAATCGCCAAGAAAAAGCATTCGTACACAAGGAAAAATTCAAAAAGGTTGTTTACATAACTGCATGCGAAAAGCATGCAGCCAAGGGCTTGTAGAAAAGGGTAAACATAAACAACTACTCACTCATGAAAAGCAGTATAATCGAATATGGTTATCTCCTTATGCGGGTTAGCGTGCAGCTGATAAGTGAGAAGCTTCATACGTGTCAAGTTTGCGCCTAAGTGAAAGCAACATCAGATGCTAGAGCTTCCACGTGGCAATCAATCTTTTACTTAAGAAATAGTTGCATCCATCGATCCTTGCTTGGTCTGTGCGTAGTTTTAGGGGATGACCGCGCAAAGTATTCATGTTAGCCTGAGTGAAAAAGTCACTGGGAAAAATTAAACAGCCCAGGCCATTCATAATGCCGAAGGCTAATGTGAGATCCCTCAAAGTTATCTGGAGGGGAAAGGCTAAGGGTGAACAGTCCGTTTTCATAGGGCAGTGATCCCGGACCTTTGATCATTTTTGTCGCCCGCTTCTGGGCCATCTCCAAGACGGTACAAGCCTCGACAGTCCAATATCTCCATGCCTGTATAGCGTTTCCTAGATGCTGCTGCACCGTCTAGTCAAAAATTCTGGATCAACATAAGGATTAATCCAGAGGGAACAGAATATCGTTTTACTAGGTGGTCTTTGTAGATTACCTATTTCTATTCTCCATTGGTTCGCTAGCCTCTCACTTCTAAGACTAGTTCGTGGCACTTCATTCTTCCGGTAATGAGTGGTCCGACTAAAAAAACACCCTTTTGCGATTACATCAGTCTTAAACGCCTATAAAGGATTCATTTTGCCTATTCATTGATGCCTTAGACGCTTTTGAGGGGTCGTGGTCCTGTCTGTGGCGATTCATTCCTTGTGGGGTGGAGGGGTTTAGTGGGGGACTCGGAGGGGCCTTGAATAATGATGCAGTCGCCCCTACCGGGAACTTCGCGGTTTCTTGCGGAATGGACATCATTAGCTGAAACTCTAGCTCCTTCAAATTAGGCTGTCAAAATGGAGTTGGCTGCACTATTGGAGCGTTTTGTCCATACAGCTCGCCTGTGGTTCTTGCTGAGGCAACCTGTGCTCAATCTACAGTACCATCAACCTTGCCGAAGTTTTGGCTTCCTAAACTCTGGCTTCAGCACTGTTGATACGGAATTGCGTAACGACAGCTTATTCTACCCAGGGTAAAGTGCTTTATGCCATTTTACTGGTTGACATCTCCTCTAAATTTGGCAACCAAAACGTGCATACGGTCTGGGGAGTATTTTCGTTAAACATTTTCTACCGTGCTTCGTGTACCTCTTTCACCGCTACGTCTAGGGAAAGAAATTTAGGTGTTGGGGAATTTGATCGTTCCCGAGGCAATTCTTCGTTACATCGTATTTGTCTCGTGGAAGTTATTCGATATTTTCACATGTGTAGTCCTGCGGAATCGAAGTAAAAAGGGCTACGCCATTAACAGAAACCATGACTTCGTTTGGCAGGAGGCTCAACCCTTCAGGGTTCTCTAAGAAATGTGTTGACTAACTACCTGTGGTGTCTGAATCAGCGGTCTAGAAATTGAGACTGTAGCAGACACTTTGCTAGTCCGTAGGTTGGCATGTCTTTGAGTGATACGATCGGCCGGACAGGAGCACCCTTGTTATAGACATTTTGAAAACCAGAGAATGGACAATTTCAATATTTTGACAGTGGTCATCTGATAATGCAAAGTATTTGTTTCCACTTCTGCCCAAATAAAACTCGTGACCTGTTGGTGCTGGACGTTTGGCAATTGACGACAAAGGTGGGAAAACCGTTTCCTCTGCACACAACCTCGAAAGAGAAGCGGTAGAGCTGTCTTGCAGACTTTTTAGAAGCTGTCCTCTACGTCCCCGAAGACAAGATCTTGGGGCCAGTTTCAAAATTTGGTAGTTAACTAAGTCACTAGTTATGTTGTTCAACGGTTTTTTTACTTTTTTTACCTATGGCATTCGATTTTAGTTCAGTACTTGAACGCTAGATCTGACTAAAGGTAGAAAATTGACCTAAAAGATGCATTATGCTATGTGTGAAGCCATGCGAGCCTTACTAGAAAGCCACACGTACATCTAGGTTTTTCTGGCAGTAGAGAGGATACCTCATCTACGATACTTCATGTTGGATGCATGTTCTGCCTCGTCTTTAGGGCAAGTAGGCAAAGCTGAATGTAGTAGCTGCTACGTTGATGTGCAAGCTGATGAATCGCAGAGCATTGCATTTTAGTTCCTTGCATAGGTGATAAACTTTGCTTTACACAATTATTTTACCAGAATCTTTGCAAGGTAGGTTTATTGGGGGCATTTACGTCACAAACAGGAGATTGCATGGGAAACAGTGAAGTGTGTTCGAGCACCGAAAAACCTTGTGTATAATTCTGAGCTTTCAATCCGCTGCAGGAGTCCATCGTAAGAGAAAACAGCAACAACAAAAAGGTGACACTTACGGAGCGTACAGATCAATCAATGAGCACTGACGAAAGCTGGAGGTGACTGCACAGGACTCTGTACGCCGGCGCCAAATCGACACATCGAAAGATGCTGCCCACACCTACGAAACCGGTCATGAGTTCAACTTCTCAGCCTTCAAGATACTAGCCCACGACGGAAATAAGACCAGCCGAGAATTGATTGAAGCCTGGTCAATGGATGGGAACTCAATCAATAGATGTGTCCATGTATCAGATACTGTCTCTAATTGTGGGTTCGAGTGAGAATCCGAAATCTCAGCCCAATAAACTTCGTGTTCCAGCGATCGCATTTTCTCCTTCTGAACTCCTGCTGGAGTTTGAAAGCTTAGAATAATAAAAAATTGTTCTGGTGCCCGAACAAACTTCTCTTTTGCTCATAGAGTCGTCCGGGACTCTAACCTGCGCGAAGCGCTTCCGACAACTCGCTGCTGGGAGCTATTCTCCAGAGCTCGGTTTTCTTCATAAATGCCTCCATGAATAACTGACGTCACAATGCCAAAGGTATAAGGCTCCCGTTAATATGGCACTGGGCAGAGAAATTGTGAGACTGTTTATCAAGCAGATTACTTTATCTGATTGATGACTGCCACCGGCGTCTGCAAAAATACCAGACTTGTGAAGGACAAGAAAGAGTGTGTACACATCCTCGAAGTTTCGATCACTGAGGGTCTTGGTAAGAAAATCTTCGCCATGGTCCATCATAGACAACCCAAGAAGAGGGAGGGTTTGGAGGGGAAATTGAACAAGTGAAAATCAGCCAACATAATGAGCTCAAACATAGTCCACAATATTTACTCGAAACAGCTCTCTGAGCAGCAAATACGAGTGCTACGACATGAAGCCTGCTTTAACGCCACTGATGCCGACCAGGCTGACTTTTTGCAGCCCTGGAAGCTATCCTTGGGAGAACTGACGACGAAAAATACTCCGTCCGACAGCGTGTTACCTCCTTGCTGATGGCACACAAAACAACCCGGGGTATTTCGCATAGTGAGTCAAAAGCTGTAAAGGAACTGAGAAAGGACAACTAACTTGTCATTCTACCAGCTCCAATGGGATGATCGGCTGTCGTGATTAACCGAAAAGACTATGCTGAGAAAGTTAGGGCCCTTCTTGGTGACAGAGAATTTTTCAGACAAGCACTGAACTCACAAGTCAAAGAAGTAGCAGATCGGCTGACTCAATTACTCAGAGTTAACTGGCGCAAGAATTTGAGCACGGAGAACGAGTGGTGCCAAATTAAAGTAAATGAGACTGCTCTGGTTTGATTCTATGGTCTGCCATAATTCCATCAGCAAAATATACCACTGTGGCCAATCCTTGCTCTAAAAGGCAGCCCTACCTACATATAATTTGGCAAAGTGGATGAACTCCAAACTGAAGTTTGTCCAAGGTAATTCAACATTCACTATTCGATCTGCCTCTCAATTCCTCGTAGATCTTCAAGGTTGGACGATTCAATCGGACACATTAATGGTCTCTCTCAATGTGACTTCTTTATTTGCATCAATCCCACCGAGTTTTTAGCACGAAGTCCTAAGCAAGAGGCTTTGAAGAGGCAAACGACGAGGCTCAGAGTCCACTCAAAATCGAACACCTCTGGAGGCTATTTGAATTTTTGAAAAAAGCTTACTTTACTCTTGCTGGAAGAAACCTATGAGCAGATCAAAGTAACCCCAATGGGCTACCAGATGTCCGGTTTGGTGTCAGATTCGGTCCTACAGGAGCTAGAAGAACTGCCTTCATCCGAATCGGGCCTGTCCTTTAGCGCCGTTACGTTGACGGCACGTTTGTTATCATTGCTCAATGGACACTTTCCTGCTATAAAAGCCTACAATTTCTCAGCTTTCACAGCAATCATCAGGGGGCTCCCAAAAGAAGCTCCGTAAAAACGCTCTTCGAACGGATTCAGACTCATTGCAGCATGCCGGAGGAAAACGTACGCAACCAATGTTTACCAAATGGCTATCCGAAGGTTTTTATAAGCCTATGTATGCACGTTTGGCCTCAAAGAACCCAAACAGAAAAAGAATTAACGATATGGCACGATCTACCGTGCATTGAGAACGTCTCAGCAGCGACTGAGCGCATTGTTGCCAGACTATTTGTTAGCAGGGCACACTGGCCGAAAACTGCCAGGCGCAGCAGGGTGTTGAAAATCAAACACCGGCTAAGCCCCAAAAAGCAATCTGACGTAGTGTATCGTATCCCATTCCTAAACAGTCCTTGTAACTACACAAGCCAGACTGAACGCATGCTGGGATCGGGCATACATGAACATAAGTTGGTTGTGCGATGGGGTGACAAATTATCGCAAGTTGCAGCCCACACGTACGAAACGGGACACGAGATTAACTTCACGGCCTTCAAGATAATCGCCCATGCCAGAAACAATACGAGCCGAGAATTTATTGATTCCTGGTCCACGGATGGCAACTCAATCAATTGATGTGTCCATTTGAGGCCGTAATACAGATCCCTGCGCAGTCACCACCAGACTTGCGTCAGTGTTCATTGTTTGGTTTGCCCCCGCACCCCTATAAGTGTCACCTTATTCGTTGCGGCTGCTATCTAAGACGATGGCCCCTGGCAAGGTTTTTAAAGCTCAGAATAATAGACAAATGTTTCCGGTGCTCGAACAGACTTCTCCTTTGCTCACGCAATCATCTAAGACTCGAACCTGCACATTCCTTTATGACACCCAAATGACTCTGTCAAATGTTTGGTCCGTTACAGTGCTAAAACCTGCCGTATGCAAGAGGCTTAAAGAGGCATACGATAAGGCTGAGAGTCCACTCAAAATCGAACATCTCCAGAGGCTATTCGAATTTTTTAAAAAAGCTTACTTTACCTTTGCTGGAGAAACCTATGAGCAGATCAAAGTAACTCCAATTGGCTCTCCGATGTCCAGTTTGGTGACTGCTATCTGACGAGATAAATCTTTTCCCCTCTCGGAAGAGAAAGCCAGGTTACTTCTTACTGTTGCCTCTATGCTTCTGCCGTTCAAAGGAGATCCGAGTGGACCCTGGCTTTTCTTTATGACATCGTGGTTCACCGGCTGTGGCTGCATAATTGGATTTGAAATACTAGTCGTTGCTTGGTTCAGCTGCTCACACTTTCCTGCTGAATTCCTGTACTATTTGCCCATTAACACGGAGTCCTTAAACATATTGTCAGTTTTAAGTGCTTTCCATTTTTAAGCTATTAGAGGGTACATTCATATCATCTCCACATGACATCGAAGAAAGTATTAATGGATGGAGTCTTGTAGGTGCTCTGTCACTTTATGGCCAGCGACATGCGAATATCCTTGAAAACTTTCCAAAACCCTACTGTCAGGAATGGCATTTCGCAAATGCCAAACAATTCACTTTCTATTTTAATCACGAGACAAGGAGTTTTTTCACAATTTTTTGTTTACCTTATAACGTTGCGGGTGACAAAACCGCATATTTTGCCTGCAGATGATTTGAGATGAAATAAAACATGCATCTGCGCCGGGATCTTGCATTTTCTTGTTAAGATTCGCATATATTTGGAGATGTAGTGGCACTCCTAGGAGCAGACTCACGCCGCACGTGCGCCTCAAATTGTCTCCGTTCTTCTTGTTTCTGCCGTGATACGAAACTGAGGCCAGTGGTCACTCATTCTTTTGGGCACAGGATAGACATCACAGGAAACAACGGTTGAATCGTCAGTGCCATAATGGAACAATTAATCATTCTTCAGGACTTTCGTCTTGGAAGCTGTTCAAAGCTCACTACACAGACGCGATCAAGACCTCTGAAAATCACCCTAGGAAGCAATGAACCTGCACAACTAATCTGTGCGTTTTCGAATGAACCATTATCAAATGAAAATATCGGTCTGTTCGCTGACGGCATAAAAGTGTGGAAAATTATTCAAAATTTGGCAGATGAAGACCACCTGCAGACAACCTGGAACCAACTGGAGGAATGGTCGATGTGCTGGCCAGTGTCCTTCAGTTCTTTTTTAGCAAGGGAAAGGTAGGCGAACACCTTTTTAACTCCCTATTGGTTACAATAATATGGCAAAAGGCAAATGCCTGTACATGATGAACGCTGGACAATGGGTTGGCTCAACGTCGCTCGATAGGGCATTTGGCGAAGAACTAAGCGATTAATGTTACTGATAAATAGGAAGTAATACGTTTTATAACGCCAAACATTAAGGTAGGAAGGTATCTTGGGAAATGTGTTAGAAACTGAGGACATGGTGGTTCGCATCGATGTATTGGTCAAACGTCCTTTTAAAAATGCCCACAGGTAGGAACCTAACGATATCCACAGGAAAAGCAGTGCATGCCTGACTCAAGCTATTTGAGAAGAAAATCCCTCTTGCATCCAGTCTTGCTACAGTCAGGTCAAGATTGTACAGTCGCGTCACGTAAGGCAGGTAGTCGTGGCCTCGAACAAGCTTTGTTGAACGTCACTGGACCTTTGACATACAACGATCTCCAGGGTTGGATGGCAAATTATAATTGTGGTAACAGGAATGTCTAGAAGATCTTACGAAAGCACAATTCATTGAACTTTGCAACGGCACAGTGGATGAGATAAAGGTCAAAATTGCGGATATGACCACTTTGGAGCGATTAATTCAGTGAGGGCGTGATCCAGATCCCTAGATCTTTCTGTACCCCTGCCTCTGACAGCGGTGCGTGATGCAGAAAATACATCCTCCGGTGTGCAGTCCTGGCTATACCTGTTCGCGAAAGGGTGCATTTTGTAACCTTGAAAGGAAGGAGCTAGGGTTTTGATAATCGCTTGTGTCTGCTTCATTAACTTTGTTGCGGCTGATGTTCCAAAACTTTATTTCGTCAGCAAACATGGCGATATCGCAGTCAACTCTATTTATGCAGTAATGTGTTCCAAATGGTGACAAATACGCGGGGCCCAGGATATTGAATAGAAGAAGACATAAAAGCGATCTCTGAGAGATGTAGTTTATTCATCCGATGTTTCGAACTCTCACGCGAGCCCATCTTCATGGAATAAGAGAAGTGTACAATTCCCTTGCTGTCGAGAATGACGTTCAGATTAGCCATTGATTTGATCCCACAATGGCAATTCGATATACCTATTGATCAGCTCCATGTTGGAGTGCCACGCCTCCTGTGGTAGGCCCAAGCTTCTCACGCACTGGAGGTCAAAACTGTGCCCTGTGCTACTACTTAGTTGCCGCCTACGCCGATTTAATCATAAACAAAGCTGCATCTACTGTTGCTCACGCCTTTCAGGAACACTGGCTCTTTCATTATGGTGTACTTTCAGATATTATCACCCAGTGAGGCTAGCAATGTGAACCTAGCCTCACTGTCCTCCTCACACGATGGCCTACCATTCATCGTCCAACGCTCTTGGCCAGCGTTTCCACCGTCAACTCAAAGCCTTACTTTGGGCCTGTGACGAACCCGTCTCATAGGAGCGAGCATCCATCCTCGAACCGCGCTTAAACCAAATTTGAAGTGCTCTGCTGTCGAACTGGTTTACGTCCCAACTGAGTGGGATTGCCATAAAGGCCACATTAAGGAGCCATTGCAGCCTGACGCATTCCACCAGTCAGCCAGTCCACACAAAACACATTGGGTGACCTCACTCTCTCCCCCACCCCCACAATCAGACAACCGTCCGAGCCGGGCAGTTGTCTGATGTGGGAGTGGATGCGTAGGTTGACGGGTTGGCGTACACGTCTTCGCGCGCCACAGCACGACCTGGCCCCCCATAACGCACACGCCAGGATTCACTAAATAAGGATATGTGGAGGAGCCATCGCCGCCTGACTGCCAGTCCACTGGTCAGCCAGTCGACAGACAAAATACACACTGGGTCGACGGCCTGAACTGCAGTAATCGTCAGATTGGCAGCCTTCCAAGCCACGATATGAAACCGTGATATTCCCAGGTACGTGATAATGCTGAGGGTGTTGTTTATGCATTGGTGTAGGTTGTGTGCGCTGATGTGGCTTAGCCTCCGTTGGTTTTTCGCAGTTTGTCCAGGAGGCGCATGTGTCTGAATAGGCCCTTGCTGTGTTTAAAGGTTCTAAAGCAGTGAGAGCGCTGGAGGCGGGTGCGTCAAATGTATGTCGGAGCACAAGGCACTGGTTCACCAGCCTCCGTGCGATGGATTAGCAGGTGACCAATCAGGCCGATGCGTGAGTTGAAGTTGCAGGCGCAGTGTGTGCAGGAGAAATCAGGAGAGCTTGGGGGGATGCAATTCGTGATAGTGGGGGTGGCAGTGGCCGTAACGGTGGCAGGAGCAGTGGCAGTGGCAGGAGCGGAGGGTGTGCATGGGGTATCGGTGTTGTCGGCATTGCGGTGAATTCCGCTGTCGTGAATGCTCACATGACTGAATAGACCCATGCGACGAGTGAATGCGCGAGGACAGTGAGAACAGTGGAGGCGACAATCTCCGTCTGTGTGTTGGTGCTCCAGGCACTGGTTCACCAGTCTCTGTACGGTTATTTCTCACACAATGGAGGCCAAAACTGTGCCCTGTGCTACTACTTAGTTGCTGCCCACGCCGATTCAATCAAAAGCAAAGCTGCAGCTACTGCTGCTCACGCCTTTCTGGAACACTGGCTCTTTCATTATGGTGTACTTTCAGATATTATCACCCAGTGAGGCTAGCAATGTGAACTTAGCCTCACTGTCCTCCTCACACGATGGCCAACCATCCATCATCCAACGCTCTTGGCCAGCGTTTCCACCGTCAACTCAAAGCCTCACTTTAGGCCTGTGACGAACCCGCCTCATAGGAGCGAGCATCCATCCTCGAACCGCGCTTAAACCAGATTTGAAGTGCTCTGCTGCCGAACTGGTTTACGTCACTACCCTACGAAATTCCGCCCATTTTCTACAGTCAGCTTCAAAGTTTTGCCAGACTATATTCTGCTGATTATGTGCAAAGATTGCGGCAAGCAATGGCTTATCTCCGCGTTCCAATAAGTAAGTTGTATCTGGACACCGGACGTAGACGGATGAGGGAAGAGAGAGAGAGAGTGTGGTAGCTGCAGCGCAGGTCTTCATCACGCGTGCAGGTCTACTAATGCACGCGCAAGTAATTACTCACAGCGTGGAGCATACAGTGGACATAGTCGAAACCGACTGTTGAACTGCCGTGTGAGTTGATAAGCTGAAGAGCACACGTTTGGCTGATAACCGTTTGGTCGCTGTAGTCACGAGAATCCGATGGCATGGGAACTTGAAGTGTCTGGCCGGAACTTTATTGATGACCGTGAATGCTTGCTTGGCTTCTATCCAGTGGCCACTCTCAAGCAAATGATCCGCTGATGTCTTAGAGATAAACTATTCCCTGCTCTAACGTAGCCGAAGAGTATAGTGTACGCTTGTATAGGTGCCTTGCCGTTCGACCAATATTTCCTGTCCTACAGGAGCAAGTGAAAGCTTAAATGTACATAAAAAGGGCCGAAAGGCCAGTCTATTTTTACTTTTAAAGCGAAAAAGTGGGGTGCTTGGAGCTAGTAATCTTATTATAGTGACAGGATACGCGCGCACGATAACTGCGTTTAAGTGACGATGTGGAAGTTCGATCGCTGGATACTCTCAAAATGGTAGTGATGGCGGCAAGTCCCTCCTCATAGCTGTTGGTATGTCTGATTTTTGGGGATATTCCTAAATACCTTTATTGATGAACTTTTCAGGAAACCAATTTTTCCTGAAGGGTATTTTATATGTGGAGAGTTCTTTCTACAGCGTATCATGAGTACATATTATCGTAACTCCATTGAGGCGGCAGAGAACTAAACATCGTTTCTGACTTAGCGGGATTACAACTGTAAATATTTATGTATTGCTCTGCTCAAGTTTTTACAAACTTCACTTTACAGGAATGAGTTTCACCGGGCATTCTACTTTTACCAGGACATTCGGAGGGAATCAATCTCTTTTCTCATTTTTCCAAATTGCAGGAAAAGATCATTTAACGTGCAAATGAAAGGGCAATTCCTTTAGGTCTCCGACCAGCATGCCAATGGCTAAATCTTATCTTATTATCCTCATCGCTACAAGAAGTCGTCTTTTTCGTAAGGGAATATTAATGAACAGAAATTCAAATCCAGGACAACATTACTTTTCCTATTTAGATTTGCATTTATTACCGATTCAATGAATTCAAGTTTGTTCCATAGACTACGTGGTGATATTTAGTTGTCGAATAGGTTAAGTGTTTCTAGCAATCACTTTGCAATTGTGTGGATACGAGTGCTCCGTCCCGGCTGACTAAAGCAAGGCATGGCATATTCCAACTTTACCGCAATTGCGCCTCACTTTCTTGCAAATGGGCATCGGGTAGATACCAAGTAAGCATTCAACGGTATGCTTATAATAAAAACTAGGGTTTTATGGTGTTACCTCAAAATGCGCTAAGTAAAGTTGTTCAATTATTATAATTATTAAATAATTATTAAAATACCTGCCGTGGATTAGCGGGGATACATTTTGGCGCAGGGTGACAATCCGTCTCCATCCAGCCGTTCGAAAAACTAGCTGGAGGCACAAGGCGGAGACTAGTTGAGCCTCAACGCATGACACGGCACTCGAGTGTACCTAGCAAACGACCCCATCTATAGCGCCTTTCAACAAAGCTGGATAATTAATACTGGAAACGATGAATTCAGTTCAGTTTGCCCATCAAAGTCACTCTCGACGTGAACCCATTTTGACGGATTGTGCTGGGACAGGTTTCAACCGAAGAGGGATATAAGATAATCAATCTAGAGCAATGCACCTGAAAGTGCTATCAATTTGACCAACCATATTGCAGGGTCTAAAGCTGACGGCGCATTTTCTGCACAGCAGTGCAGTGTCAAAATATAGGTTAACAAATAGCTTCCGAAACCTCATATCACCTAATCACACTGCACGACTCCCTTCCCCGGCAAATAAAACCGATCAGTATCATTGGTTCCACGTGAGTATAAAGATTGCGCCCTCACACTTACCAGAAAGTCCCGCACCTTATCCACTCAAAACTGAGCATTTTTGGCAAAAGTCTACAGGCACCAATGTATCACCGGCAAATAGTCGGCATTCTTCTGACATTAGCTGTGCTTATTTGGATCGCAACTCATCTGGAATTCATCCCCTCCACTGACAACGTTGTACTTTTTATTGACGAAGACAGGAAAAGGGTCCTGGAGATAATTTTCTGCCATTTTTGACAGTAAACTTACCCCAGACAGCATGCTGGTCCGATGGAAGATGCTAAATTTAATGAACATACAGGAAAACCTCTGGCTTACCTCGAACATTTGAAAGAGCTTTTTCTTACTGTGCCGAAATCTTGGTGTTTTACTCCTCCAACCATCCTAATTTAAACATCATCTCCTTGAACCGAGCAAAGTCATATTCCCGGTCATTCCGAATCCTTTAGTCAACGATTTTATACGTAGCTGTTTTGTGGACAAAGGATCCAAATGCCCATAATCGATTGAAACTCAGACATTCTCTGCGTCTACTGAGAAACGCATTTGAGGAGGGTAACGTTCAGATTATAATAACGTTTTGGTTCGATGCTGGGGTCGTTAAGATATCATCAAAAGTGATGTTTTATGACGTTGACTATGACTTCCTCGTTCACGAACAGGATATGGAGAGAGCATTTGGCATTTTGGCCAAAATCCGGCAAACACCTCCACTGAGATGCGTTTAATTGACGCCCGTATCTCCTATGGACTGCCAAAGTTTGGCTTTCTGTGTGGCAGTGACCCAACCTGAGACAGCACGAAAAGCGGTGCATTGACCGCAGGCTACGTGGTATGCAATTCCACGGAGGCTACAGATACAATCCTACGACCCTGTCTTTTCTACGCCGATTTTTATTGGATGAGAAAAAACAATCTCGGTACAATAAATGTCTGTGGGGTAAAGAACACTCTCGACCCGGGGATGTGATAAATTCCGATTACAGGCCCTGGAGGGAACCCTCTCGATCTCATCCGGAATTTTGATCGATATGCTGAAAAGCTATGCGCGGTTCACCCTTCTCAATGTGCGTACCGATAACTGGCCAATTAGATGACAGTGAGGAACTGTCAAAGTTTATTATGCAAAAGCATACAGCTGTAAAGACTTTGAAATACCCTGTGCATACATCGACAAGCATCATCCACGAACCTGCATAGGGTCTAAACCGACGGCAGAAATGAAATTGAACTTGGATTGCACTGGCTAAATTCCAAGAATGTGCCTCATCTTCCATTTTCGTCAAGTTCCGGATGAAAAATTGTATTTCTAAAACAATAAACATATCTGCTGTTTTTGCTGCTGCTGCTGTCGCAGGACCGGATTTACTGAGGTCTTTCTACGCGTGTTCACTTCATGAGATGGCTGCGCATTTTGGAACCAGCGAAGCTAGTTTGTGGAATTTAGAAATAAGATGCTGGGGCAGAATCTTCCTACCGAATGCGGTCAGTTTCAGCTGTTATATTGGCGAACACTATTTACACACAATACATCGACAAACTACCCTCAGAATCACGGCTTCATCGGCTAGCATATCACGGTTTCCTCAAAAGAAACGTGGCTGAAGGCTGCCAATCCTACGCCTACACTCAGGAGCAATCTGTCAGTTCAGACCATTTGCTGGCATATGTGTCGTGTGGCTGACGAACGAGTCAGACGGTGATGGCTGATCCATATCTCAGTAATTGTTGAATCCTGGTGCGTGCGTTTTGGGGGCCAGGATTGTGCTGGTGGCGCGCGAAGACTTGGTTACGCCGATCCGTCAGCCAATACACTCACTCCACATCAGGCAACTGACCGGCTCGGACCGTTGGTCTGATTGCTGTATGAAGAGGATGCTCGAGAGCTCAGCGCATCTTTACTCCTCTACTGGGTTTGGTGCATTGCCACCTTTATTGCAAATTTTATTCCTTACCTGGTTTAGGCTGGGCAGATGTATTCCTACAAACAAATCTAACTACCTAACTAATCCTCAGAGCCTTAGCAATAATTTAAATTCGAACATGCAAAGACTGAAAACCATGAAATCAGGGTGAGTAGTAAGGTGCGCTGATCACCCCAGATATGCGATGGATAAGCATGAAATGTAGATATGTCAAATTTTAATGGTGGATTAGATAATGCTAATGGGCCTCTGTCAACCTCTGCGTCCATTATTTCCAGGAATCTCAAAGTTCACTCCTGCACTCTATGATTACGGATGCGGTATAGAACAATAAGGAAGCTCGAAAGCTACTTATGTCCTTGCTCACGGTGACCAGTGCATCGAATAAGTTAAGCACATCCCTTGCTTTGCAGTAATGATTTTCGTTCCTTGCAATGCGTATGGATTTTGGTACAGTAATCCGGAAGTGTACAGTCCCTGTATTTCGGAAAGGGAATAGTTAAATCAACGAACAAATTTCTTTCCAATCGGTTATATCGGTAAATCGTATGGAAGTTGGGTTATTTTCGACGCCAGATCATTCAACATTTTAGCTGTGCCGTTGAACGTGCCCCTTCCTGTTGGCTCAAAGCTCAATGGTGTCCTAGGGACGTTGTGTCATAAGCACATGCCACATTTAGGGCAGCGTATGTTGCTAAAGTTGCACAGATGCTGACGCATAGCCATTCTACGGTTACATTGGATCATCAGTACGTCATGCCTTGTGCCGTGAGGTATGATGTCAAGAGTACGACACTACTGATGTGGTTAGGATCGCACACGCGCCTATTCCCTGTTCGGCTCTCCACCCGCCAGGCCAGCCACTGGCGTAACGTTAACGTTGTGTCATAAGACACATGCCACATATAATGCAATAATGCATGTTGCTAAAGGTGTACAGGCAAGAAGTAGACGTGAAATATATAGAGGGAAAAGCATGATAATTGTTCTTAAATGTAATGCGGCCAATTATGAGGTGGATTTATGTATCGGTGCCAACTACGTGGCTGGTATTCGTCACTGCACATGATTCTAATTCCTTTGTGCTGGAAAACAGTGCACGGGCCGTATGCCTTCAATCTCTTTGGTTTGATTTGACTCGTCTTGATATGCCCAGGTGGGAGGAGGAACAGAGATGTATAGAAACGCATGTCTACTTTAACTATAATACATTGAGCTGCCACCATCCTAAAAATTCAGCCCCAAGGTGGAGCATACGTTGGACATAGTCGAAACCGACGGTCGAAATGTCGTGCGGAGTTGATTTCATTGGAAGGTGTCTGCCCGAATGCCTGTACAATCAAAATTGCAACCCATTTGATGAAACGACTGATAATCAGCGGGCCTTAGGAGCCTGAATATACGCTTTATATGGTTACGTTTGGCTAAGATAACGTTTATTAAGCTGCCATCACGAGAATCCAAATAACAAGAGGATCGCAGAAGTGTTTGGCCAGAACTTTATTTATAACCGTGAATGCTTGTTTCTGTATATTTTCAGTGGCCGCTGTCACAAGGATCCGCAGTTGTCGATATTCATTCTATTCTAACGTAGCCAAAGAGTATAGTGTACGCTTGCATATGTGCCTAACTGTCTGACCAATATAACCTGTCCGTTATGCAGCAAGTGAACGCGTACATTTTCATTAAAAAGGTCCGAAATGCCAGGCCTTTTTTATTTCTTCTAAAGCGGAATAAGCGGGGTCCTTTAGCTAATTCTATTATATAGGGACAGATACGCGCACGATACAGCGTTTAAGTGATTTATGTAGAAGCCTGATCGCTGATCCCTGAGATGGTGTAGGCAGCAATTCCATCTTCGCAGCTGTCGGTATGTCTGATTTTTGGGGATGTTTCAATACCTTTATTGAAGAATCTTTCGTGTCATCTTCCCGCAGTTTGTTTATGCGTTGTTTTACTATATGCATCATGAGTACATATTA
>WEDG01010984.1:0-17500 GCA_017591395.1 Schistocephalus solidus
AGACAGGGAGACCGGAATGGCCATTTCTGGCTTATTAGCCGTCATCAGCCAGTCATACCCAATCCCAATTGTGGCACACCTGGGATTCGAACCCGCGACTGGTATTTGGAGTCGAACGCTCTACCATTGAGCCACGGGCTCGTTGTTTTGTCGGTTGTGATCGGGAATATGATGATAGTGTGGGGCTCACCGATCTGCTTAAGGAACATGCATGTTCCGTTGTGCCCTGGAGCTCAGACTAGAGCCCTCGCAGGCGGTCGCATAGCGACGTGTAGCATATGATGAGAATGGAACCGACAAAGACAAAGGGAGACCGGAATGGCCATTTCTGGCTTATTAGCCGTCATCGAGCCAGTCGCTGCCAATCCCAAGTGTGGCACACCTGGGACTCGGACCCGTCTTTATGGTATTTGGAGTCAGACGCTCTACCATTGAGCCACGGGCTCGTTGTTTTAATCGAGTTGTGATCGAGGAATATGATGATAGTGTGGGGCTCACCGATCTGCTTAAGGAACATGCATGTTCCGTTGTGCCCTGGAGCTCCAGACTACGAGCCCTCGCGAGCTGGTCGCATATGCGACGTGTAGCATATGATGATGAATGGAACCGACAAAGACAAGGGAGACCGGAATGGCCATTTCTGGCTTATTAGCCGTCATCAGCCGAGTCATACCCAATCCCAAGTGTGGCACACCTGGGATTCGAACCCGCGACCTTTGGTATTTGGGTCGAACGCTCTACCATTTTGAGCCACGGAGTCGTTGTTTTGTCGAGTTGTGATCGGGGAATATGATGATGGTGTGGGGCTCACCGATCTGCTTAAGGAACATGCATGTTCCGTTGTGCCCTGGAGCTCAGACTAGAGCCCTCGCAGTGGTCGCATAGCGACGATGTAGCATATGATGGAGAGTGGAACCGACAGAGACAAGGGAGACCGGAATGGCCATTTCTGGCTTATTAGCCGTCATCAGCCAGTCATACCCAATCCCAAGTATGGCACACCTGGGATTGAACCCGCGACCTTTGGTATTTGAGTCGAACGCTCTACCATTTGAGCCACAGGCTCGTTGTTTTGTCGGTTGTGATCAGGAATATGATGATAGTGTGGGGCTCACCGATCTGCTTAAAGGAACATGCATGTTCCGTTGTGCCCTGGAGCTCAAGACTAGAGCCCTCGCGAGGCGGTCGCATAGCGACGTGTAGCATATATGGAGAATGGAACCGACAAAGACAAAGGGGAGACCGGAATGGCCTTCTGGCTATTAGCCGTCATCAGCCAGTCATACCCAATCCCAAGTGTGGCACACCTGGGATTCGAACCCGCGACCTTTGGTATTTGGACGAAAACAATCAACCACTGTGGAATAACCACGTAATGCCCTAAAAAGTCATGTCCAAATCACCTGACTCCATGTCCTGCACTTAATAATTTCAGAAATTATTTACCCGATTATTCTCTGGAGTCTATATACCAGAAACCGCATAGAGAACGCTGATGGACCCACTGAGGAGCCGAACCCCTTGTTGCTGTGTCACACAGCAGCAGAAACATCGGCGAAACACGTGTCTGGGCTTTTAGCTAGTATCTATGTCGGAAGTACGGTAAAAGGTCTTTGCCATATAAGATTCATACTACTTGCAGTACTACTTGTTTGTAGAATGGGCATTACGTGGTTATTCCACAGTGGTTGATTGTCTTCGACCCAAATGTTCATTGAAATTTCGGATGTGACTCTAAAAAGTCATGTCCGAATCACCTAACTCCATGTCCTGCACTTAATAATTTCAGAAATTATTTACCCGATTATTCTCTGGAGTCTATATACCAGAAACCGCATAGAGAACGCTGGGGGACCCACTGAGGAGCCGAACACCTCGTTGCTGTGTCACACAGCAGCAGAAACATCGGCGAAACACGTGTCTGGGCTTTTAGCTAGTATCTATGTCGGAAGTACGGTTTAACATCTTTGCCATATATATATATATATATATATATATATATATATATATATATATATATATATGAATAAATTGGAATATGGGCATCCCAAGAAGTATAATTCGAAGTAAAGAAGTTCTTTGGGAAACAATGTGTAACTTTATTATGTAAATTTTCGACGCTGGTTCCCCAGGTCGTCATCAGACTTGTGGTAAATGTGCAACAAACAGTTAACATTTAAAAAATGTCGGAAAATCGATATTGCTGAATCAGTCCTGCCAATAGCTGTCATTGTTGATGCACATCTCAATATTATTGGCTACCGCCTTTTCCACTTGTCTTTGGGAGCATTTTACACGGCATCCAATTCGATGTGCCGATTAATGCACGAGTCATCAGAATGAATGGCCTCTAAGAATTCCCGGCCTCTCTTCGATTGGCTGAAGTCAACAATACGCGTTTTATCGCATGCAAATTTGTGCCCAGTCACAAAAATAAAACTATCGGCTACAAAATAACATTGAATTCCAGCGAAAATATCGCCACTTAGGTAACAATTGGTTGAAAATAGTTTTAATTGGAAATCAGAACCCAATGGTATATATTTAGTTTAAGATTGTGTCATGCTTCCCGCCGTCGTAGTCCGATGACGTCCATCGAATGCTCCACAGCATGGTGGTGCAGGGACGGTGACTTGCGCGTGACTTAGTTTTAGGTGATAGTGGACTTGCATTGCGTCTAGCACACTCTCTCTTACCTTAAGCGTCTGTGCCCAGTGTTATGACAGAGTCAAAAATACCGGAGGTGGGGTCAAGCGCAGGTGGTTGGCGCAGCCGGAGACGCTCCTGGCATTGTCGCCACGCCAGAATCAGATTCACGTAGTGGCAAAAGTGACGGGGTGCGGCAGAAACTGACACCTACGCACGCCCATGTTGGGCACGCGCACCCCCATGTTCGGCATTTGTTATGGGAGCGCAACCCGAATAACGCCTGCCATGCCCTGATCTGGCCCCCCTGTTGGTACACCGCATCTACCACGCGGCCCGTTTAGGGAACACATGTGCCTACACTGATTGTTGCAATTAGCATATTTGTGAGGTCATTGTCTGATTCGAACCCCCTATGCAGTCAATATGCCATATATTTACTGACCGACGACAGACAATGTTGGGTAAACATCGTTCCACCCCAAGAGAGGTAGAGAAGGTCATTTACACGACTGAAATTGCCCGCTTCGTCCCGTGAACACGTGATCAGAAGAGGATTCAAAGTACCCGTCCAGTCACAACAGTACCCTCTTTCGGGTGTTAAGTCTGAATGTTGTTGTGTCTGAGATGGCAACAGGTTTTTAAATTGTACTTATCTCCGACAAAATCAAAATCGCAATTTAGTCTGAAAAAAAATAGTCTGATTAACTTGTATTAATATCAATTGGTAAGTAATGATAAATAGCTTGCTAAAATAAACAAATCAAATATGTCATGTCAAGATGGCTGAATAAGCAAGGCCTTTAACCGTATTTGCAAAAAACTCCTCGAGAGCCATGCGGACTAAATACCAAAACTGGGATAGCTAGCATACGGGGGAACAGTTTGTTCCAATAGTATTTTATATCGACTTCTGATATGGCTTAGCAACAATGAGCATCAGTTAGTCATGCAAGTGTGCATAACCATATGTATGCCCCTTAACGGACCACGTTGTAGATGAACCGAACATGAAGCGGGGTAGATCAGGGCACGGTAGGAGTTATTTGTGATGCGCTCCAATAACAAATGCTGGACATGAGGGATGGCACGCGTAGGTGTAGGTCCACGTCATGCCAGCCATCTATGCTCGATCCAGCCTCCGGTCTTCTTGACTCTGTCTTGACACCGGGTACAGGTGGGGGAGAAAGAGAGAGAGAGAGAGTGCGGTAGCTGCAACACACGTCTAATTTCATTCAAAGCTAAGTCACGTGAAATTCACCGTCCCTATGTTTTGGAGCACACATTTGACTCCGTCGGAAACGACGGTTGAATTGTCGTATAACCATGGGAAACGCCATCACTCATTCGACACAGTCTTTAGCGTTACAATAGAGTGTAACGGTTGGAATAAAACATGTAGAAAAGGACAGAACAACAGGCCCTTGCCCAAATGGTAGAGAGCTGGGCCTACTAGTGTTTAATAATCAAAGAGAGTCCTCCTCCACCTTCTACGCAGCAATTTGTTTAACAGACCTCATGTTTGAACCGCATAAACAAAGCAACTTACTCCCTTTTGCGAGGTAAGGCGGATTTCCTGAAGGTACCGTGAGTAGCTCAGACTTACGCAGGGATTCGAGATGACAAAAACTCAGCCCGCGTATGAATGACAACGAGGAATTCGTAAACGAGTACGACAGGGTAATCGTTTGCCCGGATGGTGGTGCCGAAGTAGGGCGGGAGGAAAGCTTTATGCCAGCGCACTGGAAGCCAAACCTCACCCGGCCTCGATACTACCAAGCTGGCTCTCGACATAGCCTCTAACGCGCGCCAGTCGCCGCTAGAACGTCTACCATGCAGCTATAGCTGCGATTTTCGCGCCGATCGATAAGTAATCCTTCGCTGATTGGTCCCCTCGGCTAATGCTTTCTTCCGCCCATCCAGGCGCCAGCTCGCAGACTTTTTTCTCAATCGCTTCCGGTCCATGTGGTACATTCAAACGCTGTACGAATTTTCTGCTGCCCTAAAGGCTCTCGCTAATACCTATAGGGAACTATAGGGAATTGTTCGTTATTGTGTGCGCCCCGTTTAGACATTGAAAAAGGCTGCTGGCATCTGCTGACTTCTTTGGTTGTTTTTGCTCCTAGGTTCCAAATCGCAATGACTGGATCTGGTTGAAAGGCTCTATCATTTGAACCAATTTTTACCTGTTAAAGTCCTACTGATGCACTTTCAATGAGCTGGAGGCGGCCGTCCCTAAACAATGACAAGCGAGACCACAGAATTCATTTTAAGGTGATACACTACTATACTGCTGGTGGGTGTTTCTGTTTTATTTCTCGGCAGCCTGTTTAATGAGAAGCATCTTTTTAAACAATGCAGGCCAGCATAACCAAACTGAAAATAACAGTTTCGGAAATTAAAGTAATTCCAGCCGATACTGCTCTCCTATATTTAACGTGGGGAGAACTACAGGACCTGTTGTGGATGCTTATATGTTTACACTGGTAAGCTTAAAAGGAAGCGGACTGCCAAGAAGAGAATCGCTGAAAACCTCTCCTGTAGCAGTTACGACTAGGGTGATTGTGGCAAGGTGCGACAAATTACTTGCCTGTTAAATCTATTTTCCGCAGTAGCAAACCGTGCACTAAATCAGATATTCTGATGCTCGAAAACCGGAGTACTCACCACATGAGTGAAATTCGTGCGTCTCTCAGTTTGCTGACTGTCCACCCTTGTGAACACAAACCTTGATGAAGGTGCAATACTTTGCACCTCGGCTTCCGGGATGCCTTTTTAAGCATTCTTCGTTGACTACTTGAAGGCGGACCATAAAGTGCGATTTTAACACCTGGACTTGACGACTTTCGTGTGGCCTTTCAGCTTCCATAAGCAATACTTGTCACACCTTTGTCCAAAGGACCATTCATCAAATTTCCCCATTGTTTGACTGACAAAACCACGTAGTCCGTCTGCATCTGTTATAAACGATCTGGTTCATATTCTACCTATACCACGCATCTACTACGTGGGAGGGGGGGTGTGAGATCTCGGAGGTCACATGGATGTGAATGCCGTAACGGTTACAGCCAGAAGAAGTGATTGTAGCTTGGTCCTAAGTCCTGAGGTGTCAGACTTCCGCGCCACAAGCTTAACGCGTCATTTTAGATTCCAGCGCGTCAAATTTATCTTATTGAGGAATGTGTGCTTTCTTGATCTCTCTCCCACGTACTCGCCTATTGTCCAAGCCGATAAACGAGCAGGTGGTGAGATTGGTCGCTGTAACGACAACCGCGCGAGCCGCGAACTGTTGGAGTCATGGTTTTCCGGCCCTCAATCAATCAACAAGCGCAACGACCAACCCCCTCTATATTCAATGCTAAAACTTTGCCTGAGCAAAGTACTTCGCCACACGGAGAAATTGCGGATGACCACTGGTATTGGTGTCAATGTCGGTGGGCTTAATGGCCCAAGAGCTCACACGGATGACGAAATCTGACCGTCAGCAATTCGACTGTTGACCGACCGCATGCAACCACGTGCGATGAGCGTGGAAGCCGATAATCTTGCCAGGTACGCTGGCACACAGCAACGGCATGGCAACTGTATACTGCATCATCTGGCCGGTCAGATAATTATCACACCACGTTCAACTAGCTGCGATGCATCCAGCAACTGCCAACTGTTATGAGCATGTAGTGGCCTAGAAACTACATCCTATAAATGCTGCAAAACTGGGTGATCCAATACCCTTATCTGACTCTGCCTCTGATGATATATTCGAGTGAGAATCCGAAACGACAGGCTAATAAAGCTCTTGTTCCAGTGATATTATCTATTTCTTCGCGGCTACTTCCCGGAACTTTCGAGGAATGCTCTCTCTCTCTCTCTCTCTCTCTCTCTCTCTCTCTCTCTCTCTCTCTCTCTCTCTCTCTCTCTCTCTCTCTCTCTCTCTCTCTCTCTCTCTCTCTCTCTCTCTCTCTCTCTCTCTCTCTCTCTCTCTCTCTCTCTCTCTCTCTCTCTCTCTCTCTCTCTCTCTCTCTCTCTCTCTCTCTCTCCAGCACCCACCTACTCTCTGAGCCTGTCAACGAACAGGTGATGAGATTGGGGGCTGTGGCCGATGCGACACGAAGGTCCATATCTAAGGTGTGCCACTAAAGCCCTCCTATGTGAGGCAGTGGTTATGATCTTGCGAGGACTCTACACTGCCGTGTTAGCGCGTGCCTTTTGTCGGTACGACTTCTGCTTTGGTCCAGCGCCTCAGCAACCCAGCTCGTTATGAAGGCCCATAAAGATAACGCGTAGTTTGACCGTCACGAAAGAAGATTTGCACAGTAGCATGGTGGGCGCAGGGACCGTGACTTGTGCACGAATTAGTTTATAATGATGATAAACTTGCGCTGCTTCTGCCGCTCTTTCTCGCCTCCCTCGTCCACCTGGTTGACCAGGAGCCTCGGGGACGAAATTGGGAGCAGTGTCTGACAAGGCCAAGCATACCGTCTACGCGTGCCAATACACTTGCCTGGTCCCCTAACGGTGGACCAGGCTTTAAAAAGATCAATAAAGGGGGTGGCTATGTACCCGACACATTGAGAATGCCATAGAAGTCATATTAAGATGGAGTCATTGCAGCCTGTCCCTCCGGTCTGAGAGGAGGACGGAGTTATTCCATCAGTTGGCAGCCTTTCAAACCTTTTATTAGTAGCGTGCACTTAACGATAAGAACGGAAGGCCTTCCAGACTTCATTTATGATTTCAGTTTCTCCCGTGGGACAGCAACCTCTGTCGGACCACCCAATGTTTTCGCACGCGCGAGTCGGAGAACAAAATCCAATTGGGCTGCGAAGGAGTAAAACCACTACCGTCTCGACCTCCGACCTGGCGTATGTGGTCACCATATGAACGCCGACCAGCGTTTTTAATTGATCTAGCGGGTGCCGGATTGCCCTTCAAGGTCAATGCTGCGCGGCATTCTGGTAACGGCGCACTTGGCAACCATCCGAGTAGATAAAGCGGTTTTGCATGCCAAATGCTTTTGTGCAAATTTACACCAACCCTGGCGTCAGCGTGAGTCCACTCAACGTCTTCAGTGCACATCGATCTGGATGGGTGGTCTTGTGTCTCATCTTCTGCCATCCCATGTCAATATAAGCTCACATAATTAGCCAGTCACCTTTATTGCGCACAGACACCATAATGCACCAAAAACAGGGCTATGGTGCACCCCAAATATACGGCTTCTTATGCGTTGCCGTCATTGGAACCCTGCTTACTGTCACTTCTGCATGTAGAATTTATGAGGCAGCATCGCCCTCGGAGGATGGGAAGGTGCGCAGCTTGACGTTATTTTGCGGTTTCAGACACTGTCCAGCTCGTTGGAAGATATTTAGTATTTGAAAAATAACCCCTAATCGAATTTTATTGCCCCCCCCCCCATCCCTCAAGGCTGTTTTTATCCTCCAAAAAAGGTAAACTTGAGTTCTTCCACTCCGTAATCACTCGAGAACTATGTGGTGGGTGCCTAACTCCGTGAGCCATCGACTAAAACCATCCGGCGCTACTACAGCGTGATTCTTACCTTCATTTTTGTTCCTACTTCAGCTCTAGAGTGAGCCCCATGGCACAAAGGGACGAGTGAGTCCTGTAACCGATCAGTGAGGGCCCATCTACCATTCAGCATAACCTTGAACAAAGTTGTAAGGAGAGTTATATACTAAAGTGTTGCGCTTCGAAGAAGCAGCGCCACGATATCTCCTCCGAAATGGCCTTGTAGTAGAGGAAAAATCTTACAGCAAGTGCCGGTTATGGGCCGTTGAGGTTCACGAACAATAAAATCAGTGGACAGAATGTGCCGGTATGGAGGCACAGAAGAGAGGGTTACCAGTCTGTTCGATTATTAAGAAAGGCAAATGAATTCTTCCAGCATTGTTATGGGAAATGAAGACTCAACTATAATTTGAAACTCGGTAAAAGTTTAGCGCCCGTTCACCTCTGGAGCAAAAGAATGCCACTGAAAGAAGTAACAAAGCTTAATGCTGGTAGATCCCCAAATAGTGTGGTTGACTGTTTCGATTATTGCCCGAAAGTCTGCTCCGAAATGGTATCTGTCGTTAGAAGAAGAAAACTGCATGGGACACCGGAAAAGCCATTACAACTGAATGAGGTCAGATTTTCTCGTAAGTAAAAATGATGGCCGTATTTAAGGTGGAGGTGCATCTGCCGAAGAAAACGATGGCAATCCAGTACAGAATTATCGAAACCACGGCTCACGCAGTGATGGTCCAGTAGTCTTTGGATTGTGTCAGGTTAACGATTTTAGCTACTTCTACACACACAAGCGGTATGCAGCGACATTGATACCTAGCATTGAACATGAAGTAGGAACAGGTTCTACAACACAGTCTGACGATTGACCAGTTTATACGTTGGGTGCAATCACCAAACCGTCAATCGCCAGGAAAATTACGTCGAGCTGAATAAAGGTGTGCACATCCAGCAAATCCAGAATGCTGGCTTACACAGCAAAATTGAGATTTTGGAGATTAAATCGCGCAGTCACACAGCATTTACTTCAGGGGCACTTGTATGAACACTGCTGGCGTATTTTTGGAAGATGAGACCACTTTGTAGCAAAAATACGCGATAATAAAGAAGTATTTATTGCCTTATTAGCGATATTTAAGTGGGACTTAATTTTCGCCGTATTTTAAACCTGCTTCTTCCTTTGACCCACTTGTGAAAAACTCGGCGGCCTCGGTGGGATTTGAACCCACGCCAGCGACGGAAAAGGCTTCAGTACAGCCAACGCTCTAGCCAACTGAGCTACGAGACCCCACCGGAAGCCGTGAGTTTAATCACACTTGGGTCAAGTTACCCGCCCAGCCTACTGCAACGTATGGAATCCACCAATTCTGATACAGTAAGCTGACTGCCCAAGCAGGATTTCCTAAGCAATCAATCTAGAATCCACCAGATGACTACCAGGCACAATTAATGATTCAAATCTGCCAAAATCCTCTACTAAACCTGATTCTGGTGTTTGAACAGTACCTATTAGGATAAGAGGCACGCTAATAGAGCACCTCAACAGACAGTTAAATAGGAACGCGTGCTTTGTCGGGAAGGTAAATGTGGGATGCAGTCCCCAGCTTCTGTACTCACCATCGCCTGCGTACGCCGCCAATAACCTTTGCATGCCTGGGGACCAGCAACAACCAGTCCGGACAGCCAACTTAAAGAGGATTCTTTCTAAGAACACATCGACGACTGTATATGAGTTTTCCTGCAGTCGCACTCGCGCGGGTGTGTGTGTGTGTGTGTGTGTGTGTGTGTGTGTGTGTGTGTGTGTGTGTGTGTGTGTGTGTGTGTGTGTGTGTGTGTGTGTGTGTGCGTGCGTGCGTGCGTGCGAAAAGATATTGGCTGTGTGCGCGCAGTCGGCAGCTTGTTCGGTTGGACGCACGCCAAAGCAGGGTGGCTCAGATGCACGAGAAAGCAGGCCGCTCGCCTGCCGAGAAGCTCAGGCAGAAAGCGCCTGCTGGTGGAACACTGGCCACACCACAGCGTCGATCTAATGTGGGCGTTCAAGGTTCTCTTTCGCTGCGCGAGGCGATGCCATTCCCCCGCCTGGTCCACGTCACTCGCAGGCCGCGACCAGAATCGAAGAGCCTGTTGGGTCACGTGATCAGGCCAAGGAAGCGCGAGCGACAGCGAAGCTGTGCTGCCGCCCGCCCACCCGCCCACCCGTGTGCATGCAAAGCATTCCACACAGAAATCACATAGCATACATCACCGTGTCGTGGTGTTATCGACGCGTAGACGCCCCCACAGCTGCATAAATAAGCAGTGATGGCGGGAGGTCACGACGCCTGGCAGCAGCATTATCTTCCTCCATCTCCCCACAACCTCGGTACACTTTCTTCGCCGACAAAAAAATAATATTTCAATTTCTCAAGTGTTTTTTTATGATTGTCTTTTAACGTGTGGAAATAGCGTGTCCAGGTCCTTCCAACATGCCCGCACTATTAACGCGCATTCCGAGGGCGAATCGGCATGGTCGGACATCTTCGGACGCAATGCACCAACACTCCGACAATCGCAAATTCTACTTCGAATTCTGCCAACCCTCCTTCGGACTCCCCCACCCTCACCCCTGGCATCACTTCCATTACTCCCATCATCACAGACACCACATCCCAATACTCATCATCTGTTACCTCTACCACCGCCGCTGCCACCACAATCACAAATGGAGACTCTTTCCTAAACTGTCCTCATTGCGACCGCACATTCACCTCACGCATCGGCCTGGTCGGTCACTTGCAAATCCATCGTACAGAGACTGGTGAACCAGTGCCTGGAGCACCAGCACACAGCAGAGATCGTCGCCTCCACTGTCCACACTCTCCTTGCGCATTCACTCATCGCATGGGCCTATTCGGTCACATGTGCATCCATGACAGCGGAATTCACCGCAAGGTCGATAACACCGATACATCATGCACACCCTCCGCTCCTGCCATTCTTACCGCCACTGCCACCCCGACTACCATGAATGACATCAGGTTAAAGTCAGAGTTGAGGTTAGGGTCAGGATTAGGTTAAGGGTTAAGACTATTGTCGTTTTACTGTAGGATTCATGTTTAGGGTAGGGCTAGGGTTAAGATAAAGGTGGCAGTTTAGTTTTTTGTTAGGCTTATTGGTAGCTTTAAGACACCGGTATATTTACCCTTCCTAAAATTCACCGTAAGGCCACCTATTTAAAGCGATCGAGGCGGTACTTATTCCCATGTCCTGTTAAAGCGGCCATGTAATGCATCCCTACCATAGAAAATTGCTATTCAACTAGCATCCTCATGAAATACTATCCATATTAATTGCACAATATTGGAGTCCTATTTGGAACCTTCTCAGTAGCATAGAGGAATGCATTCTTTTTCTTAAATAGAAGTCGTACAATTTGTAGTTTGGGCACTCCGACTGCAATTGGGATGGCAGGTCGAGTTTAAAATTATTCGGAAGTGAAGAACTTTTTAAAAGTGCAAGATATCATTGCTTTGAGCAAAACCTGGGGAGCAGAAGAAGAAGCAGAAGAAGAAGAAGAAGAAGAAGAAGAAGAAGAAGAAGAAGAAGAAGAAGAAGAAGAAGAAGAAGAAGAAGAAGAAGAAGAAGAAGAAGAAGAAGAAGAAGAAGAAGAAGAAGAAGTAATAAAAAGGTGATCAAGAATAATATTATTAATTATAAAGAAGAAGAAGCAGAAGCAGAAGAAGAAGAAGAAGAAGAAGAAGAAGAAGAAGAAGAAGAAGAAGAAGAAGAAGAAGAAGAAGAAGAAGAAGAAGAAGAAGAAGAATAAAAAGAAGAAGAAGAAGCAGATGTCAGTTGTTAAGATATGAGTAAAAAATACTTCATACATGCACTCTGCTCGTCTTTTGCAAAAAGTGTTCGGCTTTATAAAGGCAACGAAACCACCAGAAAAATGCATGCCCCTTGCGTAGTCACTTGTTAGTGAGTGTGATCTTTGCAAACGATGGAAATTATGAGTATTCAAAATTCGGCATATTTGCGTGTCCGAAATATGGTAAACTAGGTCTTCTTCGACCAAGACCAGAGTGACTTTAATGACCATTTCTGGCTTATTAACCGTCATCAGCCAGTCATACCCAACCCCAGGTGGTGCCTTACCCGAGGATCGAACACGTGACCTGTTGACCAGAAATCTAACGCTCTAACCATTAAGCCAGGGGTTCATTGTCCTGCCTGTTTCGATCGCGAATATTAACAATGGTAGATAGGCGCTCACTGATCCTTTGCAGAGCTCACTCGTCCCGTTGTGCCTTGGGGTTCACTCTCGAGGCCCGACAGCAGCCGCAGAGTAGTTAAAGATATATGCAGAATGAAAGAGTGGGGCACCACCTGGAGTTGGGCATGGCTGGTTGACGACGGTCAATAAACCAGCAATGGCCATTCTCGTCTTCCTGGTCTTGGATGACTCTGAATTGCTTTGGCCGGCAGCCAGTACGTCCATCATCAGACCGGAGGCAAAATGTAATCGCCAGTACCTCCTACGGCCGAAAATGTTACGCTGTTGTCCGAAAAAACGTAAGCAAATGTTGGCACGAAGAGGTGGGTTCTGACTGTACGCGCGAAGCTCCCAGAAGCGCGAGAGATTCCGCGTCGATGGACAACACTTGGTTGTTTTCTGGGCGAACAGGCTGAGACGGACATGTTTACGCTATGCCACAACCTGGGTGCCCGCCCAGAGAGCGTAAATGTACCGTCCCGTTACTGGGGCGACCATTACCCGACCGTCCGCGGGGGTTAAAGTCGATTCGCAAAGGTGAGCATTTCGCCCCTACGAAGACTTTTGCTAGCGTCAAGAGACTCGCTTCAGTGTGCTCAAAGACGCCTTTGATTTACCGTCCACGTCGGGGTTGTCAATCTATAATATACGCGGTTATCTCCTCTGATGAATAAAATCAATATCGTCAGGCTACTGATGTCAGGCGAATGAGAGGAAACAAATGAGCCAATTGGTGACGAGGTGAGTCCGACTGCTAGTTACAGCTGTACAAAAGTTTGCATACATTTTTACACGCCAAAACAAAAAGTTCTGTGGCATTGCATGCTTATTGCCTGTCTCCCAGGTAATTGATACTGGGGTTGTGTGGGGGGGGCGACAAGAAATGTAGAATACTAATGGCAACTGAAAAGGAGGTTGACTGTACCAAAGAATTCCAGCTTGAGACGCGCGAGAGTTTGACCGTCATTTTCGACAATGTCCAACGTATACACCACAGCAGGGTGGAGCAGGGACCGTGACTTGCGCTGCATTATATTGAGAGTAGACTTTCACTGCAGCTACCTCACTCTCTGTTCCACTTCCCAAACCCCCTCCCACTTGGCCCCGGTGTCATGACAGAGTCAATAAGACCGGAGATGGGAGAGGACAGTTTGAGACAACTGTTATCAACATAGACAAGGGAGAACAGGATGGTAATTTATGGTTCCTTTGTTTTAGGGTTCTATGGGTCAAAGAGCTTTTCACGTTTGGGGTAATCAGGAAATTGAGAATTCCAGTTCAAAACGATAGAGTGCGTGACAAAATAACTGAAGTGCGCTGAGCGCCGAGGACAGAAAGCTGCACACGTCTGCAATTTCCCGAAACTCCTGCCTTTCAAAATAAGCAAACTGTAAATCAGGATTTTACTATAGTGACACGTTCTGTGCAAATTCTTAAAAACAACAGTTTAGAAAAGACAAACCCTGTGCTCCTGTTTCGCATGCTAAAGGACTATGGGTCCATTGTCAAGCCGTTCAGGTGAAAAGATTGTTTTGTAGTCGCAGTACTCATCCGAACGGCCTAGCCACTTGAGTCTCGCCGGTAAACAGTTGCTCCAACCGGGAAGCCTTCTACTTCGGCGGCGTAAAATGGTAAATTTGGTTCCTCATTTCCCGGAACACTAACGGCATTCGACCCCCCCCCCCCGTCAGCCTGCACTGACTACTTTTAGCCAAGACGACAGGTATCCATGGTGATGGCTGAGGCGTCGGTCATACAAATCGACAGTTCTAGGCCAAGGGTGGCTTGTGTGGCCCCCTTAACAAGACATGTGAATAGGGACGTCCCGCCCAAGTAAAAAATATGGTCTTGTGCATAATTTCAGGAACAGTAAATATGGCCGTGTTCTAACCCTAACACTGGATCTAGCATAAATCGACACAGTTAACACTAACCCTAACCTTAACTCTAAACTTTACTCTAACCCTACCCTTGACCCTGACCTTCAACGTAATCCTAAATTCTCAGGGATTTGGTGCTAAGACACGTGTATTTCACGCGGTACATGTGCTCATGTCCTACTTAGGGGGCATATACGTGCTCCTAATCGAGTGCGCAAACATAACGCGCCCAGAATGTGCGTCTACTCAAGGCCAGTGTACGCCTTTCCAACGTACACAATTCCGACAGACTGTGGTGTGCATCGGTAGTGGGGCGCTTACCGATCGCGTTATAGTCGTCCCGTTGGGCCTTGAGACTCACTCTCGAGCCTCGGGGGATGCAACAGTTGGGATTGGGAAGGGCTGGTTTATGACGACTAAGGAACCAGAAATAGCCATTCGAGTCTTCCTTGTTTTTTTCGTTACTGTCCTTTTATTTGTGGGGTGACTTCTTCTCACCCTTCTTCTCCCTTCTAAAAACCCCCCCACCCCACTACTTTCCTTAAATTATCCTGTCCAAACGCAAATACAGTGTTACTGCAGAAATCTCAGAGCCCACATTAGGGTCTTGGAGGCCCAACTGGTGAGTCAAACCTCTCTCAGTCGTTCCTGGTTAGCACACGAAAATCGGCAATACAAGTGTCTGGTGAAGCGTTTTTCTGTCAAATTTTGGACGAATTTGGAATCTAGTAAACAAGATTGAATAATTCCGTTTCATTCCTACCCTTCCGATGAAAATCCACATAGCAAAGGATAGACATCAATCGCTAATTAAGAGGTACAGAGGTTTATAGTGAGGGCATTATTTTTCAGCACCCAAAGGGCACTATCTAAACTCAATTGTGGGCTTCAATATTGAATTTGCCAGCTGAACAGTGCTCACTGGTAGGTCGATGCTGCGGTTGATAGATTTGGCTACTGACTGCCAAGATTCTATGACTTCTCTCTCCAGTCTGTTTTCGGCTCGGCCGAGCACTTGGGCCCCGTCAAAATCGAACCGGTGGTTGTTTTGTAGACTATGCATGGCGAGTTGTGATCGTACATCCTTTCGCCTTGCGGTCAAAGTGTGCTCGTGCATGCGCGTACTCAGTCGTTTGTCGGTCATGCCACAGTAGTTGGCCGGGCATTCTAGACAGTTGACACGGTAAATAACGCCTGAGGTGTTTTCGGGTGGCAGTCGACCCTTTGGTTGCATGTTTAGCGGTCTTAACACGCGCTCAGTGGCTTCTGAGACGTTCCTGCCATAGGGCAAGACATGGCAAATGGCAGGTCTTCGTTTAGGCTCACCTTTGTGCCTTTGTGTGCCTTTGGTACAAGCATTTGTTTACGAAGCTGCATATTGGCTATTATTATAGGCTGAGTGACATAATGGACAAAGACTGAAGAAAGTTTAAGCTTGAGTAATTCCGTTTCATTCCTACCCTTCCGACGAAAATCCACATAGCAAAGGATAGACATCAATCGCTAATTAAGAGGTACACAGGTTTATAGTGAGGGCATTATTTTTCAGCACCCAAAGGGCACTATCCAAACTCAATTGTGGGCTTCAATATTAAGCATTCCATCTGAACAGTGCTCAAAGCTCTTCGAATAAAAGTATTCATACCGGCCTAAGGTACTTGCACACATTTGAGCGAAACAACCTCACACGTAAGTGACACTCACGCGATCGCCTCATCCACCCCTGACTCACCGCATTGACTCAATCGACGCAATCAGAAAATTTTGGCACACAGCCCACTTTCATGGGAATCTATTATTTGTCATTTGACGGTACACTCGCGTTTGTCGTTCGTTCTCGCCAAACTCAAATGCATAAAACGTGTCATGGTTTAAGTCCGTTATAGCTGAAAAAGATTTGTATACACCAACGGATGGATCCGTTGGGAGGTCAATCACCTTAAAGCACTTCCTGTGAAGCTTCCATTTTTGCAGACCAGTTAACTGCAGGGGGGGGGGAATCGGAAAGATGCCAAAGCTCCCAATTAGTCTGCTGTGATAACAACAAATGATGGTACAACAAACGTTAGCACACTGTTCAGGGGCCATTGACGTGGCTTTTGACGTAGACGCGTCCACTGGGTTTGAAATTCGGATTAAAACGGACTAAAGCAGTGCGCGGGTGTCGATGCCGATTTTGAACGCTTGTGTAGCATATGTTCTTGTTGTTTTTTTTTAATTTTCCTCAAAAGTGATCGGTAACTTGGAGTAAATCAGCCTGAACTAAGAGACTAACCGAAAGTTGATATATCGGCTACAAGTTATCAGCCACAAGGGATTAACCGCGTAATATGTATTAAAATACCAACAGGGCTCTGTCTAGAAAGCCGTATTCTGATTGATTTACTCAACGTTAGCAATTCATTTCAGAGGAATCAAAAAGCAGCAATTTAAACACTGCAGCATCTGCTAGAAAGCTAGAATAATGGAGACCTGTTGATGAACCGAACCTCTCGCAGCTGTGCCATGCAGCGGCAGAATATTGGTGAAACACGTGTCTGAGTTTTAAGCCAGTGCTCCTGCTAGGAATCTAATAAATATATAAATGGATATTTTATAAAAGACTATTAGTGGTGTTGCCATTAGTATTATACATTGTCACCACTTTGCAGACGAAGCAACCAGAGGCTTTCGACGAACCGTTTAACAGCCCCGTATCCGATACTGTCTCTGAAGATGGGTTCGATTTCGAATCCTAAAAACGTCAGGCGAATAAATTATTGTCCCCGCGATTGCGTCTACCTCTTGATTATTTTAGACGCGGCACTTTTAATGTGACTGAGTTGGCAGAGTACAGGATAGAGAACGCTTAACTTTCCCCCTCCCATGGAAACGCACGTAACGAGCTAAATTCCAGGGAAATAAGGAATCGGGATAGGGTTGGGGTACATTTGAGAGTGTGTGCTTTGATTATGGTCAGGGTTAGGGCACGAGAACCTGCGCAAGGGGGGGGGGACTTTTCGATTCCCGTGTACTGCCATGGGGCGGCATATGAGCAATTCCGACCGAGTTCAGTATCGCCATCGAATCTCCTGAACCATCCTGTATTTATTTCTCATTCAACAGTTCGACCGTCGATTTCGACGACATCCACCGTATGCTCCCTAACAGGGTAGTGTGCACGGACGGTGACTTACGCTAAATTACAATAATAATAGAC
>WEDG01010984.1:22500-24308 GCA_017591395.1 Schistocephalus solidus
AGATCACGTTCAGCATGAGTCCAAAGACTTGGCTGGCTTTGGCGATCCGATTGGTGACCACATCGTCGACTTTGGTGCTGCGGTAGAGATTGCTGCCCAGGTACGTTAAGGTATCCACAGATTTAAGTTGGGCGCCATTGATATTGATGTGAGCTGCGGAGTAGGTGGTATTGGGCGGCGGCTGATGCATCACAACCGTTTTCTCAGTGTTGATGCGAAGTCCAAAGTTGTCACAGGCGGAAGCGAAGAGGTCCATGCTCCTATGCATTTCCTCTTCTGTCATTGCATTGAGTGCGCAGTCGTCAGCGAAGAGAAGTTTGCGGATGGTGGCTGTGGAGACACGCGAGCGGAAGTGCGTCCGTCGTTGGTCGAGGAGTTGGCCGTCCATTCGGTAGGCGATGCGGATCCCGGGGCATTCCTCAGGGTAGGCGTCCGTTAGCATAACAGAGAAAATGAGGCTAAAGAGGGTAGGCGCAAGGGCACAGCCCTCTTCACTCCATTGGTCACTGCAAATGCTTCGGATACTGTCCCGTTGTCCTTATCGCTTGCCATCATCCCGCCGTGAAGCTGATGCAACATATGCATTAAACGTTCAGGACAGCCGAAGTTCTGTATGATTTTCCACAGCCCGTCGCGATTCACCGGGTCAAAGCTTTCGTCAGATCCCCGAAGTTAGTGTAGAGGTGAGTCCACATCTCCTGGCACTTATCTTGCAGCTGGTGAGCGGCGATGATCATTTCGATTGTTCCTCGGTGTCGTCGGAAGCCACATTGGCTTTCCAGGAGCAGTCCTTGCTCCAGGTGAGCGTTCAGGCGGTTGAGGAGAATGTGAGTGAAGATCTTTCTGGCGATGTTTAGCAGCGAGATTCTTCGGGGGTTGTCGCAGAGTTGGTAGTTCCCTTTCTTCTTGTAGAGGTGGACAATGTTGGTGTCTTTGAAATCCCGAGGGACTTGCCCTCGGTGCGACATCTCCTGGAAGAGCACTGTGAGTCGGTTCATCATTTGGGATCCGCCATGCTTGTAAATCTCAGCAGGGATCACGTCCGATTCAGGTGCTTTCCCTATGGAGAGTTGCTTTATGGGTCTGATGGTTTCTTGGAGAGAGGGCGGGAGATCAAGGTTGGCGTTGATTTCTACTTCAGGTAGACGATCGATGGCGGCGTCGGAGATGGTGGAGGGCTGGTTGAGAACGATTTGGAAAGGTTCCGCCAATCACGTCATGATTTGCGTCTTCTTAGTGAGCAGCGTCCTGCCATCGGCACTGAGAAGAGGGAGGACGCCTTTGACGGGAGGTCCGTAGACAGCCTTGATGGCGGCGAAGAAGTACTTCCATTCGTTTCGGTCCTTGTACGCTTGGATTTCCTCGGCTTTGCGCGTCATCCAGGCATCCTGCATCGGCCGCAGCCGTTGCCGTACAAGGCGGCGTCTTCGGTAGAAGGCTGTCTTGTTTGCAGCGGTAGGGCAATTGACATAGGCTTTGTGCAACTGGTTCTTCTCGACGAGTAGAGCGTTAATAGCTGCGTCTTTGTCACGGAACCAGTCTTGGTCCTGACGACGTGCGCGGCCGAGGGACATCCAGGGCGGTGGATTGGATGGTGTCTCTCAGCTGACACCAGCACTTCTCCACGGAGATATCCGCGTCGGCGACTGGAAGGCTGGCTAGTCGGTTGGCCAATTCGTTGCTGAAATGAAGATGGTGAACTGGCAAATTCAACAAAACGTATTCAACTTACCTTGTGGTCGCTAACCTGGGGTTCTTCTGTGAGGTTGCAGACGAAGCCTCATCTTTAATTCGCTGACGATACATCT
>WEDG01010988.1:0-52573 GCA_017591395.1 Schistocephalus solidus
TTCAACCTCGTGGAGGTCTAAGGACGTCAGAAGCGAACGGGCAGGTTAAGGTTCACGCGTCTACTATGAATAGAATATGAGGCACACGGCAAGACTGACTAATTCAAGACCACCGATTATCGATGCAATAATTAATGACGTCATTAAGTGCAGAACATGGAGTCAGGTGATCCAGATTTGGCTTTTTAGGGTCATAACCGAAATTTCAATGAAACATATGGGTCGAAGACAATCAACCAGTGTGAAATAACCGCGTGATTCCCATTCTACAAACAAGTTGCACTACAACTAGTATGAAATGTATGTGGCAAGAATGGTATACCGTACTCCCTCGTTTATGCGTCATGCACCAGCAGAACCATCGGTGAAACTCTTGTCTGGGCTTTTAGCTGGTACCAATGTCGGGAGTACAATATACCATCTTTGTCATATATAGATATAAGTAGACGATTTTGGCATAGGTAAATATTTTAATTCAGGACTCACTCATCCCATTGTGCGTTGGACTGCTGTTATACTGCCTATATCCATAGCCGCCGTGCGGCTGCTGACTGGACCCGACAGTGAGCCCCAACGGGACGAGTGGGTCCTGTAACCGATCGCTGAGTACCTGCTTACCATAGGGTGCCTTTTTTGGCCGCCTACACAGGACACGGGAATAAGAACCTCCCCATCCACTTAAAATAGGTGGACTTTGGATGAACTTCAGGAAGGGTTACTTCTCCCGTGTCTTAATGCTACCAGTAACTCTTACAGGAAATTTACTGTAGCTTTAATCTTAACCCAAGGACTGCCCTAAACCCAATCGCTACAGTTACAACGAACGCAACCCCTAACCAGTAGCATAACTCTGACCGTAGCCTTAACTCTGGCCTTAACCTCAAACTTAAACCTAACCATAAACTTTACCCTAACCCTCGCCTTGACCATAAACCTAATTTCTCCAGAATTTGGCTCAAAACCACATGTAAAAGAGGCGTTTCCTTTTCACGTATCCTCTTTAGGTGGTCATACTTAACGGAAAAATTTGTATTTACGTCATATGCTACGGTGTAGGGTCCACCATGGCCGTCGCGCAATCCATTTGCTGCATCAGCACCTCCACCTAATTTGCCTTCGAAAACTACCAGAAGCAAACTTTAATCGTACGAATTCAAATTGTATAGCGGACGGTCGCTCTTAAGAAATTTGCTATATACATTTAGATGGAAATCTGCTGGAATGACCACACAGCACGACTTCAGACTATCCAAGGACACGCCAAGGACTCCGTTCAACTAAGCCGGAACTGAACACAGTGTTTAGGGGAACGTTCAAATATGCGCCAGCATGCGTGGCAGTCTGTTGTAGCAGCAGTAACAACTGTTACCAAATATGGAAGGATGTAAGAGGCCAAGGGTTGGAGGTGGTGAAAAGGCAAAAAGAAGTCTTCACGGTCAAGTGATCAGTGAGCAAGCTGTCCTGATATCTCCTACATATGAGAGATGCTTAAGGTCAGCGTAAACTCATTAACGCTATCAGCGAAGCAGGGGACGGAGCCCTCTGGTTGCCGTGTCCCGAAGGGTCATAAGGTGTGCTGAAATTTAGACACCTATCAACTATCTACAGACCCTTTCTCCAGGGCTTCGCCGTAGATCCCATCAACTCTGTTGCAGGACACGTTGCTGAAACATCAAATGTCAAATCAGCAAGTGGGGGAGGAAAAGGCTGCGCTCTCACGCCCCCCCCCCCCCCCCCCAGGCCTCAGATGCGGGCTGACAGCTCAGACAACCTGGCACCGATGTCGCGCTGATTAGCTAATCCACGACAGCGCGTGCTGCAACGGGCTGGCCTTGAGAGCCGTTGAAGCAGCACGCCGTTTGCGCGTGTAAGCGCAGACGTGCGTGGGTGGATCGAACCAGAGTCCATTTTGCGGCGGCCAGCACCCAAGCCACTACTGGTCTATCTAGCAAACCTTTGCGGCTTTTTCCCCTACACTTTTCCGGCAAGCAACTTTGTTTTGACGGGTGGTACGTATTAGTCGCAAGGTGCTCGCGCATCGTGGTTCATCCAGTCCTTACTCTGCTTACTCTTGGCGTAGAAGCACCAACGCTTCGCGCCAGCGACTATGCGATAGGGTAATTTTTGTGTTTGTGCACACGGGCACTTTTGCGTTGCGTAGGCAAATCCACAGCAGTACCGAAGCCTCGATATCTGCAGTTTTTCGAAAAAAAATATTTGGCAACCCCCCCCCCCCCATGTTTTTGGACGCCCAGATATGCATGATGGTCTGGTGGTGCCAGGGCAATGTTTTTTTTTCTAATCCTCTGTTGGTTTGCTCAAAAGTGCATTTAGGCAAGCCTCGTCGAAGCCAGTAGATCGTTTGTAGAGGAGGGCGTCTTGGCTTTGAGCGGTTCTGGTAGGTCTTGTGTCCTCTTCGTACACAGCACAACTGCTACGAACGGCTGTTGCAGGCTTGAAACATCAAGTGAAGGAGAGAAGAAACCAGCGTAAGAACTGCTCGCTTTGTGAAGAAATATTAAACGGTGTTGGAAAACGGTACCAATGACCCTCTAGAGCAGGAAATGCTTTCGAGTAATGAACACCACTTGCAACAAAATGATGGGGAAAATGCGCTCGGAAAAAACCGCCATGACTTCCAAGGCAAGCCAACATAAAGGAGTTCGTCAGCGGGCACGCCCCTTAAAAGCATCACGCCGGCGGCAAATTGAGTTCCCATCCGTGAACCAGGTTGCAATCAATTCTCGGCTCGTCATGTTTCGAACAGACTTCGCCTTTGCTCATAAATGAGTTCGTCAATATGCATGCCTCTTAAAAGCATCACGGATACAATTATCGCCCATCACACAGCATACTGGTCTACCTTACTTAGTGGAAATTCAAACCATAGTCAGGTTCGGCAAAATTCGAACTGCATATCTTCATTTGGGGCATACGGTGATCCTAAGGAGTATTTTAGAGGCTTTATCGGCATGTTCACCGTATAATGCGGGAGGCAATCAAGCGTTTACGTAACGTTGGGGTGGTACCTGGAGTCTTCCGTTGGCCCTGTTAGAAAGGAGCTCTGGTGAAACTGATTGTGAACTTTGCGGGCTTTTGAAATTGAGCCGCCATCTTTTCTGCGCTCCATTTGCATGAGACATCAAGAATTAAAAGAAAAAGAAAAAGATAAGGAACTAGATTGTTCCGATCATGCGCCCACAAGAAAAAACTGGCGAACACTTCCATATATTAAGAACGTGTCTGAACTCGTTGAAAGACACCTGCGGAAGCACCAAATTTACGTGGCGCACAAACCCACGACTACAATTCGAAACCAGCTTGTACACCCTAAGGATAGGGTTGGCTATTTAGATAAAAAGAAGCCCTTTTTACAAAATCCCATGTAACAGTTGTAATGTTGTGTATTGCGGCCCAAACAGGAAAATCAGTCTCTACACGCCTACACGAACATCAGTTGGCTGTCAAGAGACGAGACCACCTGTCTCAAGTTGCCGTACATACACTAGAAACTGGGCACAAATTTGCATGGGATAAAACGCGTATTGTTGGCTTCTGCCAATCGAAGAGAGGCCGGGAATTCTTAGAGGCCATTCATTCTGATGACTCGTGCATTAATCGGCACATCGAATTGGATGCCGTGTGCAATACTCTCAAAGACAAGTGGAAAAGGCGGTAGCCAATCATTTTGAGATGTTCATCAACAATGACAGCTATTGGCAGGACTGATTCAGCAATATCGATTTTCCGACATGTTTTAAATTTTAACTGTTTTTTGCCCATTTGACCACAAGTCTGACGACGACCTGGGGAACCAGCGTCGCAAAATTTACATAATAAAGTTTACCCATTGTTTCCCAAAGAACTTCTTTACTTCGAATTTTAACACTATTTGCTTATTTGAACAACTAAAATGAGGTCATCAGCACATGAAGCTGGCACCATTTTGAAGGATTGATATCGATCGATATTTAGAGATGCATTCAAGGACGATTCTTCACCGTGAATAGAGGACCTTTTTGCTGAAATTTTGGAATTTTACTTTCAAAATAAAGCGTATCTCTCTATCTCTCTAGCTCTACACCTGTGCGTGCCATTGCAGGAGTTTCCTTAGTATATTTAAAAAGTGCCTACTGTGATTTTGGCAAAGTAATTTAGCTGATCCTTTTGCTGTTTTGCTGGTAACATGATGTCCTTACATTATTTATAGGAGGAGCTTAAACTTGTTTTTCCTGCAGGGAAACAATGCTCACTAAAGCCAAACCGGATTGGTGTAGATTCTGCCTAGCATTCTACTCGGGTTTATTCCACGGAAAAACCGACGCAGAGTGCGAAAGGTGTTTGTTTGTAATTCAAACGAGCCGTTTCGACTGAATTGGTTTTTGAGGAATGGCCTAAAAGCGTTTACACACAGTGACTAGCCGTGCCTTGAAGCTCTAAACAGGAGGTTTAGCAGTGCCGTTGTTTGCCATGCCCTCCTGGTTATTTGCAATGCCTCCATTAAATGCAGTAATTTCCATAATCAATAAAAAGGAGTAGTATTCACTATCCTATAACAAACAGGTACTAGCTAACCAGTACCTATGCGATTAGTCTGCTAAATTATTACATCTTTACAACCATTACTATCGAAATTCTCACTTATCTACATACATGCCATTATATGCGCATACAGGACAGCAATCAGTAAGACGCCATCTACTGCACAAGTTCATGCTGTTCCGCCTAGTTGGTCTTTGCAGTCGTTCGCGCATTAATCGCACACCAGTCCAACAGTTGCGTTTGCGAACTGCGGAAGAACTCTTAAACTAGTCGCCGAGCGCGTTTGTGTCTAAATGGCACAGGAAAGGTAGTGGACTCGTCACTCCAAGAGAACCACTGCCAACATCATCGGCCAAAAGCTCAGACAGGCCAAAGAAGAGCGATTTCGTTCAATTACAGGAAATCCTTCCTCACACCCAATCAGTCTATTCATCGGACGCATTTTGATTTATCATGACGTTTTAATGGTAGCGGATCGAAAGGCTGGCAGCTGATGGACTTATTCGGTCACCTTTTGGAAGGATGGTCAGCCTACGATAGCTTCTTCTCAACGGAACCGTTACAGCGGCTTTATTCGATGAGCAATCCCAGTCTCCCCGAGGCAGGTAGGAAACAGTTGGCTTTGTTGATTGGGTCGTGTGGGGATGCACAAAGGCGGCTTTGGCCACCCTGTGCCCACTCCGGTCATTGGTAAGTTTTAATATACCTCAGCACGACGGCTAGGGGTGAAGGGAGTGAGCTGGATTCAGCTGTCTAAAAAATAACGAATTCATGCGCTAGATACCGTAAGGCTCACCTCGCCCCGAAGAATCTCGTGGTATGCGTTAGATGGACGCTTCACACAAGGACAACTGCAGAACCCGACCTCATTGTCAGCTGGGTTACTGGGGACGTTAAGCTGATTCTACCCTCTTGCCCTCACCATGATGAGGCTGTGATGAAGCGGGAACAGCTTTGGCTTGAAATACCACCAGCTGGCATTATAGATGCGTGCACCTTGGAATGAAGGTCAAGCTGTTCTGTTCTGTCCAGACTGTTCTGCTTCCCTCTTAAAGTTGTCTTTATGATTTTATCACCTGTGAGCACTCCGAGACTGCCAGAGCTTGACAAGTGTTGAACGATTTACGCTCATGGTGCTTTCAGATCCATGAGGAGGGGATGGGCGTGTGTCACGGAAAACGGGATAGCCGCCGAAGCATTCGCATCAACCAACCGAGTGAAGCAGAGCTGTATACTCGTTCCCTCATCCTTCATTCTCAGATTCTCTGTCATACTGATGGAGGTCTACCGTGACGAGCGCCCTGGTATCAACATAGTCATTAGAACCGGTAGCCGTTTCCACACCGACTCTTCGCGGACGACTGCGCGCGCAACACCGCGCCAGAAGTGGGTATGCAAAGGAGCATGGACCGGTTAACCACATATTGCACCAGGACCATCAAACCAGTGTCAGAAGCTCCGACATATACTCGCTGAATACACCTCCACTTTCCTCACTGCCAACACACTTTCAATCTCCGCATAGACCTATTCGGCGACATTCGTATCCAGGACAGAGGCATTCACCGAAATATAGACGCACAGAGCACGCCTCACACCCCCTCGAACTCTTCCATCTCCAGTACCACCAACTCCTCATCCACCACCACCAGTAGCCTCACCATTGTAACTGAATCTGCCCAAATTGCACCCGCACATGCACATCACGCATCGGCCCAGTCGGTCACCTGTGAATCCATTACACGGAGACGGGCGAGCCATTAACAGGAGCGCCAACATACAACCACCGCACCCGCCTCCACTTTCACACTACCCCACACTTTCAGTCACCGCATGAGCCGCATCAAACTCCTAAGAAACTTACCGTAAAACACCTTCGGTCATGCAACATCACCGCATACTCCCCTCACCCGCACCTACACCACACAGGAACACGTCCAACACCGCAGGCCAGGAATAGTGTGTTATATGGGAGGGGATTAGACTGTGTGCGTGTGAAGCACGCGCAACCTCAGCATCAGCTGATTGATCGAGTCGTGCACGGGAAGGGGGAGAGAAATAGAGAACCCTAGAAGCAAGCGAATATTGAGGCCATAGCGGGGCGATGCCTACTGCTAACCAATCAACAACCGAATTAAGTCAGGGAGGGAACCAATGAAATGTCAATGGCTCTAATGGCGAAAATTCGCTATTCGTGATATCGCCTCGATTTACGCTTGCTACTAGCGCAGTATAAACTGTCACTTGGGGGCGGGGAGGCGCAGGCGACTAACACCGCCAACGGCAGTGAACCAAAGGGCCGAGTAAGTATTACGCCAACATCCAACATGGATGAAGAAATCACGGCCATGAACGACTCGGACACGGAGCACCAGGCCATCATCGCATCAATTATGGCCCCAGCGGTGATCGCGAGAGCCGCTAATTGTAGGACGCATGTGATCGTGTGACCACTACGTACTATAAACACTGCGCCCCTTGTGCTTCTATTCCCCTTATCTGCGACCGTCTTTGATTATGGGTTCCAGTGTTAACAAACTTCTTGTGCTAGTGATCGCATCTTCTCCTCCTGAAGTCGGCTGTCTCAGCGCATATTCCTGACAGTGCATAATCTGACGCATTTGAGACTACCATGGTGCGCTGAAAGCCGTGGCTTGGAAGTTCATCTGACGTATCAACTCCTATCCCCGTTAGTCCACCCAGTGCGTAGTCGTGGGGACTGGCTGACTGGTGGGGTGCGGGTCAGCTTACGATGACTCCTTCTTGATGCGACCTCTATGACACTCCCACTCGGTGGTATCTGAACCGCTGTGATAGTCCGCCTATGCGCGGATTCTCGCCGTACCCGCGCACTCTCTCGCCTCCGGTCTTCTTGACTTGGTCATGAAACCGGGCCCAGATGGGGAGGTGAGAGTGCGTTAGATGCATCACAAGTCTTCTAATTCTATAGACTAAATCACACGCAAGTCATCGTCTCTGTACCCATAGGCTCGTTAAGCACACAGTGCACATAGTCGATAACGATCGTCGCACGTGATAATTTCACGAGCAGGTCGTGCGTGATTGTTCACATTTATCTGCCACTGAACCTGCACCCATCTCTATTCTTCTTGATATAGTCCCTTCATCGAAAGAGGAGGTTGCGTGGCACGCCAATGTGAGCTAGATGCGTCAAACGTCTGCCTCATTGTAAAAACATTCCATACGCAGGTGATCAAGACGCCCCCGGTGATCACATACGATACATATGTCAGTTCGAAACTCGTAATCCCACAATGTCTCCCGTATGCTCCACAGAAAGGTGATACAGGGACGGCGACATGCGCGTGAATTAGTTTTAAGTGACAGAAGACTTGCGCTGCATCCAACGCACTTTCTCTTCCCTTACCCGCCTGGGCCCAGTAGTCAAGAAAACCGGAGGTAGGATGCGGCATGAGCCTGCACCTGCGCGTGTCACGCGCACTCTCCATGTTCAGCCTTTCTTATGAGGCCTCATCCCAATTACTAATAACCCATGCCGTACCCTGATTTGTCCTCCGTGTTGGTTCAGCGCATCCATCACGCGGCCAGTTCAGGGAGCACACATAAGATAAATATTGTCCACCACATTGGCATCTGTCGACATTATGGATAGTCGTCAGTGGATTCTTTGTTAAATTTACGCCGTATTTTATGTCCTTCAAATGGTAATAGCGTAATGCACGATTGAGCACGTTAATGCTATTCAAATAACCGAAGCGGGGAAAATGTCAGAATAGAAGGAGCTTTCTATGCCGACGTGCGCATAATTAAGAAAATACTCATGTAAATGGAGAGCACAAAAATAGCAGCCCCACTTAAAAGCTATTGCTTTACCCCTTTCCCGAACACCCTGGTGCCCAGGCCCCATCAATCTACGCAATAGAGCATCATAACCGCAACTCAGTTCGAAATCCTCACATGCGATGTGAATATAGTTTGTCAAGAAAAAGCCTATCAAACCGCTCCTTGGTTACGGTCATTTGCCGAAAAACAAAACCCCGTGCGTAGGCCTGAAAGAAACAGAAATGTCTGGATTTTAAGAAGAAGTCGATGCGATCGCTGGGACAAGAGCTTGATTCGCCTGACGTTTCGGATTCCAACTCGAACCCATCATCAGAGACAGTATCGGATACGAGTAATTCGTCCACAGGGAGTTGCAGTATTTATAGGATGCCGTCGCTCAGCAAGCATGACTGCGCTCTGGTGCGTTAATTGTTTGATGGCCGGCATGTGGGTCGTTATCCGCTGAAATTTTGTCACCCGAGTTGGAGGGTGGCATGATGATTGCTCGGTCAGCTGGCTCACTGGCACTGGCTCGGGGTTGGAAAATGTGTCAGCCTGAGCGCTCCCCGAGTGGCCGATTGCTCGGGCCAACCTGAGTGTCAAAACCAAATATGGGTTGGGTAGGGCATTGCACTTGTTAATAGACTGAGGACCTGTAAACCATGACTCGAGCAAATCGCGGCTAACGCGATTATCACCTCTTGCGAGAATTTCGGTTTCGTCGAACGTGAATTTGTGGCCGGTTAACGCCGAATGAGCCACGACTTGAGAATTGGCGTTATTTCGCCACACTGCTGCGGCGTGTTCAGCAATTCGCGTCCGAAGCAGTCTTCCGGTTTCTCCGACGTAGTTGATTTGCCCGCAACTGCACCAGACCCGATAAACAACTCCAGATCTTTCTTGCCGCGGAAGTGGTCCTTTGGTCTCATTACCTGACGCCGAATGATGGCCTCCGGTCTATATGCGAATCCAACTCCAAGTGGTTCCAGAAGGCGGCTGACGGCCTCTTATACGTTTTTGACGCATGGAATCGCACACCAATATTTAGGTTCAATGCTATTTTGTCGTTCGTTCCGGCTACGCATGCACCGGTTGACGAATTTGCGCGGGTTGTTATTTTCTCTGAAGACCCGTCGAAGATATTGTAATTCGGCAACCTTGTCTTTCGGTTCACTGCAGTGCATCTCAACACGCCGATATGGCGTCCTTACGCAACTGCGTTTGTGGCTGATTGGGCTTTTGCTGTTAAAGTTCAGTACTTGCATCGTATTGGTCACTTTCCTGGACACTTTGGTCTTCAGGCCACCACGATCTTTGCGACAGACGAGGACGTAGAGGAAGGTCAGCTGGTTGTTTTCTTCCTCCTCCCTCGTAAATTGTATGTCCTGTAAGATTCTGTTGAGACGATATTTTAACGTAAGCACTTGATCCCGTTCGATGATGACGAAGGTGCCATCCACATACCGAACCCAGAATTTTGGTCCGTGGTGTCAGAAGACCAGCGACTCTAACCGTTGTAGGACCGCCTCGGCTATCAGTCCGGAGATCGGTGAACCCATTGGTTTTTCCTTCACCTGCTCGTAGATTGTTCCGTCAAACGTGAAGTACGTCCCGAGACAGAACTTCAGGAGCTGAAGGACTTGGGCGTGTCCAAGGCGATTCTTGGCTTCATCGTATTTGCTTCGTAGGAGTAGTTTAACGGTCTCGACTGCCAGGTCCTGCGGAATAAAAGTAGAAATGGACGTGAAATCAAAAGGATACCATGATGTAGCTTGGCAGGAGGCTTACTCCTTTAAGTTTCTCCAAGAATTGTGTTGGGGAGCTGACTGTTGTGACCGAATCAGCGGTCAGAATTTTGAGGCACCGAAACAGCCACTTTGCCTGTGCGTACGTTGGAGTGCCTTTGAGCGATACGATGGGTCGGAGCGGAGCACCGTACTGGTGTACCTTGGCCGAGAAATCATCATGCCACCCTCCAACACGAGTGACGAAATTTCAGCGGATAACGACCCGCATGCCGGCCATCAAACAATTAACGCACCATAGCGCAGTCATCCTCGCTGAAGGGGGAGCTGTTAATTGCCGCAGGCGTGCATTAGCATAGAGACGGCATACTATAAATACTGCAACTCCCTGTGTACGAATTACCCGTATCTGCTACTACTACTACTACTACTACTACTACTACTACTACTACTACTACTACTACTACTACTACTACTACTACTACTACTACTGCTACTACTACTACTACTACTACTACTACTACTACTACTACTACTACTACTACTACTACTTCTACTACTACTACTACTACTACTACTACTACTACTACTACTACTACTACTACTAGCCGCTGCGCGGCTGCCGGTGGGGCTCGAGAATGAGCCCCAAAGCAGAACGGGACAAGTGATTTCCGGTAACGATCGGTGAGCATTTAGCATAAATACTTTTGAGAATTGAGAAGAAATAGATGCCATCGCTGGGGCGAGAGCTTTATTTGCCTGACGTTTCGGATTCCAACTCAAACCCAGCATCATAGACAGTATCAGATATTGATGCTGATACTGTCTCTGATTATGGGTTCGAGTTGGAATCCAAAATGTCAGGCGAATCAAGCTCTTGTCCCAGCGATCACACCTACTTCTTCTCAATTACTTCCTGGGACTCGCATTTTCGCTTGTATCGACAAGTCTGGCTATTGCAGACGGGCAGATTTGCCACTTTTGCCGCTGTCACGTGAGGGCTCGCGACACCGCACTCTGACCAAAGCGAGGGGAGGGCCGACGGTAATGCTGTGACGCTTCGGCTGCGAATGAGTCATCCGGGCTCACGTGAGTAGCACGTGAAACGAGTGGGAGCCAATCAAAACATGGTAATGAAATGCAAGTCTCAGCAACGTGTGGGGAGCAGGAAGCGGACGAAAACTAGCTATAGGGGCAACATTGTAGGCTGATCTCGAGGGTCCTCGGCCCAAATTTCAGACAGATGCAAGGGGAACTTCTGTTGGTGGTCTGGTTCTGGTACGTTAAGCACAAACAGGAGCGCAGGGAACAAGCCGCTAAGTAGACGAAAAAAAACATTCCACGTGCAGAATACCTCTGAAAACAGCAGACCTTAACAGTCAGATGGAAACTCAGTGTACAGAGTTATTATATTTCGAATGCAGAAAAAAAACAACAAGGAGACACGATCACTGGAACAAGAGCTTTATTATCTTGACTTTTCAGATACTCACACGAATCCACCATCAGAGACAGAGTCAGCTAAGGGTATTAGATCGCCCAGGTTTTGCAGCATTTATAGGATGTAGTTGCTTCCCCTCTAAACGCCTATCAACATTGACAGTTCCCAGAGTGCATGGCAAATAATTGTGGGTATGTGATAATTGTCTGACCGGCCATCTGTTGCAGTATTCAATAGCCATGCCGTTGCTGTGCCCAAGCGTGCTTGTCAAGATTATCGGTTCGCACGCTCATCGGATGTGGTGCGATGATGGCCCGCAGTCAAGTTGCTGACGGCCGGATTTCGTCATCCGTTTGATCTCTGGGGTACTTTGGCTCGCCAACATTGGCACCAGGAGCAGTGGCCATGCACGCGTTCTCCACGTGGCTTAGTACTTTGACCAGGCAAAGTCTCGACACCGAATATGGAGCAGGCAGGTCATTGCACCTGTTGGTTGATTGAGGGCCGGAAAACAATGACTCGAGCAGTTCGCGGCTCACGCAGTTGTCGCCTCTAGTGAGAATTTCGGCTTCATCAAACTTAAATGTGTGGCCGGGTTCCGTAGAGTGAGCCGCGGCATGGAACGTGGCGTCGTTCCTTCTCACTGCTGCTGCGTGCTTGGCCATTCGCGTCCGAAGCAGTCTTCCAGTTTCTCCGACATAGTTGCTCTGTCCACAACTGCACCACACCCGATAAACAACTTCAGATGTTTCTTGCAGTGGTAGTGCGTCTTTTGGCCTCATGATCTGGCGCCTTATGGTCGCCTCCGGTTTATGTGCAGCTTCAACGCCAAGGGGGGGAAAGGCGGCGGATGGCTTCGGAGACATACTTCACGCACGGAAGAGCTCGCTAAAATTTGGAACCGGTCGGACTTGGTCTCTTGTCTCGTTTGCGTGGGCACTGGTTGATGAACTAGCGCGGGTACCTATTCGCTCTAAGCACCCATTGAAGATATTGTAATTCGGCAACCTTGTCTTCCGGTTCACTGCAATGTATCCCCACACGCTGGTATAGCACCCATACACAACCGCGAATGTGGCTCATTGGGTGGTTTCTGTTGTAACTCAGTATTTGCGTCGGGCATGTCGCCTTCTTGAATACAGTGATTTTTAGGCCACCACAAACTCGTTGTCAGATGGGACACCAAGAAAGGCCAGATGGTTGTTTTCCTCTGCCTCCATCGTAAATTGTATGTACGGGAAGACAGCGTTCAGCAGTTCCTCGAATTGCAGTATCTGATCCCGTTCGATGACGACGAAGCTGTTATCCCCATACCGAGCCCAGAATTTTGATCTGTGGTGTAGGAAAATAAGCGACTCCAATCGTTGTAGGACGGCCTCAGCTCTGAGTCCCGAAATCGGTAACCTTATTGGTGTGCCTTTGACCTGCTCGTAGATTGTTCCGTCAAACGTAAAGTAGGTCATAAGACAGAACTTCAGGAGTTGGAGGATTTGGGCGTGTCCGAGGCGATTATCCATTCCATCGTATTTGTCCTGTAGGAGACATTCAATAGTCTCGATCGCCAGGTCCCACAGAATAGAAGTAAAAGGAGACGTGACATTAACGGATACCATAACGTCACTTGGCAGGAGGCTTATACCTTAAGGTTTCTCCAAGAATTGTGGTGACTTGCTGGTGGTGGGGCCTGAATTAGCGGTCAGGAATTTGAGAGGCCGAAACAGCCACTTTTCCAATCCGATGTACCGGAGGGAAACGCCCGTCGTCAAAAAAGCTGACGAAGGATCAAATGCAGGTGGTACGGCATAAAGTCTCATTCAATACACCTGATGCCAAACCTGTCAACTTGATTGCAGCAGTGGAATAAATCCTCAGTCAGATGGAAGCGACGGATGAGAAAAAGGGCCTTATCCGACAACAAATGTCGTCACTGCTCATAGGTCACAGGCCACACGAAGTGATACCCGAGGTCAGCGTGATGCCCTAAGGAAACTCAAGGTCGACAAGGACCTCGTTATCATACCGGTGTACAAGGGGCGTTCCACGGTCGTTTTAAACGGGACAGCCTACCTTCAAAAAGCCAAAGGTTTACTGGAGGACCGCCAGTCCTATGTCCCTTGTGCAACCAACCCCATCAAAACGCTGGTACGCGAAATAAATGCAACGTTGTTGGCATTGGAAAACTAGGAAGCAATATCGCCGGTTGACTGACGCATAGAGCGAGCCCAGGACATGACCTTGGCCGGATTCTATGGCCTTCCGAAAGTGCAAAAATAGGGCGTTTCCCTCCGGTACATCGGATTGAAAAGTGGCTGTTTCGGCCTCTCAAATTCCTGACCACAATTCTTGGAGAAACCTTAAGGTATAAGCCTCCTGCCAAGTTACGTTATGTTATTTTTTGATGTCACGTCTTTTTTTACTTTTATTCCTCAGGACTTGGCAGTCGAGACAATCGGATGACTCTTACGAGACAAGTATTATGAAACGGAGAATCGCCTCGGACACGCCCAAATCCTCCAACTCCTGAAGTTCTGTCTTAAGACGTATTTCACGTTTGACGGAACGATCTACAAGCAGGTCAAAGGCACACCAATGGGGTTACCGATTTCGGGACTCATAGCTGTGGTCGTTATACAACAGCTGTAATGATTAACCGATGCGCCTTGGCCCCTTCATGCGACGACACATTTATCGTCCGCTTCGAGTCAAGTCCCAGACAAAAACCGAGTCTCATAACCATTAGACCAGTTTAAATCAGGCAGCACACGTTTAACTAAGTATTAACGAGATACTCCCCTTTACCACCGTTAGTTCCACCGTCGTAATCTGACGAGGTCCATCGTATGCTCCACAGAATAGTGGTGCAGGGACCGTGCTCTGCGCGTGAATTAGTTTAATAGATGGTAGACTTTCACTGCACCTACCTCAATCTCTCTTCCCTTACCCGAATGTGCCCGGTGTCAAGACATAGTCAAGACCGGATACGGGGTCGGGTGCTGATACGTAAACTCCCACGGAATGAGAGGGTGGGGCGCGGCATGAACCTGTTACTATGCGTAGCCATATTGGGCACGTGCACCCCCCCATGTTCGGCATTTGTTATGGGATGGCAGCCCAGAATACTAAAGCCTGTCGTACCCTGATTTGCCCCCCCCCGTGTTGGTCAGACGCATCTACCACGTTGCCCGCTTTCGGGGCACCTTTTTCCACCGACAAGAGCCCTCGATAACCGACAGACATAATTAGCGCAGATGCTATGATACCCGTGTGGATAGATAGGAATCCGTGTCACAATGTGAAAGCGGAACGTGAGGCATTTCAGGAATCGTTTCCCTTCCCCATTATCAGAGGTTGTATGAATAAAAACTTAAAACCCATACGATGAACTTTGGATTAAGTTTATAATTACTGAGTCATTATTTTGATTAGTAGAGAAGACGGATAAAATTTGCATAAGCGGTGGATGAAAGAGGTGCATACGCAACCAGCGATGACTTCGAACCGATCGTTTATGTCAACCAGTTTTCCAAATGGTGCCATTTCTAAGGAACACAACTCAGCTGTGGAACGTGTAGCTTCCAGTGAGCCCGTTGGGATTGGTCGGAGATGCGGTTCATCAAAAGTTCAACTATGATGTCTGTGATCAATTTTTAAAGTCATTTAAGCCATCCGTGATAAACTCGGCAGCCTTAGTGGGATTCGAACCCACGCCAGCAAGGGGAAGGCTCTAGTACAGCCAACGCTCTTTCCCCACCGGGAGCCGGGAGTTTAATTACACTTGGGTCAAGTTACCCGCCCAGCATACTACAACGTATGGATTCCACCGGTTTTGACACAGTGCAATGACTGCCCTAGCAGGATTTTCGAAGTAAACAATCTAGAATCCACCAGATAAATACGAGGCAAAAGCAATTACTAGGGGATATTAATAATAAACTCACGGTTACCGGTGGGGGCCTAGTAGCAGAGTTGCCTAGAGCGTCGACTAGACTTTAGCCTTCCCCTTGCTGTCATAGGTTCGAATCCCGTCGAGATCGCAGAGTTTATCACAAGTGTGTCAAATGAATTATTCAAATCTCCCAAATAAACTATCAATTTTTCAAGTGCTAAAACATTTTAGTGTAGAAGGAGAAGTACTATAATTGTTTTAGTGAAATTCAGCCCCTTAAGTCCAGGCCGTATCTACCGATGTGGCCTGACTGTGGACTGCCTGGCGTGTCTACAGATAACAGATTATATACCTGCCTTCAGCGAATACTTGCTGTTACATAGGCAGACTCTCGATTTCGACGAGCAAACATCCGCCGACCATGCAGGGGCCCGGAAAGACACTATTCTGACATGCCACGAGACAGCAGCAGTCTTACCATTCGATGAAAGTTACCAATCTTCAGGCTACGCTTCACCCAGCAGCCGGTACAATCTTGGACCCTTAAACTGGCGTGTCAGTGGATGGAGTAGAGGTTTCTGCCTTTAATTCCAGGTGACACGGGAAACTAGCCTTTCATCAAACCGTCTCATAAGGCCACTGTCTGGCGAGCCACCACCTTCACAGCCTGCTGGCGTAATGGGAGGGGGGCCTGGTCTGCGCGCTCATGGTAAACAATCCTACAACCGACGGCGCCGAGAGAAACGATGTCCAGCCGAAAAACAAGACCACCGGAACAGCACCATCCGCAACAGGTAACTTCTGACTGACTGGCGCCGCTTCAAATAGGTTGGGAGTGGCCTGGTTAACAGGGGTGGCATCCCGAGACTTCGGGGGGGTCGTGGCATACACAGGATGGCGTAGTCAAATCCATTTTGCACTTTAATATCCTCATCACGTGGTACTAATGGCTCTATTGTGTTTAAGTCGTCAGCCCTTGCTCCAATTGGATGGCAAACTACCATAAAGACGAGACTGGTGCACGAAGGTGGGATAAAAGCCGACAGCGCACTCGTTGCTGCCTGAGACGCAGAAAGTTGTCCGACGCCCGGGCTACTAGACAGCACAGAAACAATAACACCGGCCGTAGGGTGAGAAGAAAGCTTTGAAAGGAAAACTTGGGTGCTCTAAATAGAAAAACTGGGGGGGTAATTATTTGGTTGGTAGGGCTTTTAAAGCGCCGAGCCTGTTGAACCACTTTTTCACGCCCTTAAAGTATTCGGATCACTTGGCTCGGAGTAAGTGTCGTGCTTAAAAATGGTCTTCTACTGCATGTCGAATCCTGTGGGGATTTTAAATTTTCAATGAACTCCAGTGAAGGATAGCAGGGGGATCTGAACGTGTAAGCTTACGAGCACGAAATGAGCAGGAGCTTTAGACATGTAAAGTCAAATTTGTATGAAAATTTGGGGATAGTCACTTAGGCCCATTTCTGCTTTCCGTGGAAAGATATTGCAAAGTGTCTAATGTCGTACACCATTTGGGGTACGATAGTCGAACATTTGGGGATTCATAGGCGAGAAGCCGGGGAGAGAGTTGGCTGGACAACCCTCATTGAGGCAGAGTTTACAAGCAGCATCGTAAACACTCGCGTCAAGCGTTACTACCAGGCCAGTCGCAACCGAAATGCATGCACCCGAACTTCGACCGGCTGCGGCCAATCGAAGAAGACAGAAATATCGATCGGCGTCACGATGTCGCAAGCCCGAGGTTGAGTACGTGGTGCTTGTCACGTGTGTTGGGCGGACGAAAGGTAATATGAGTAAGCTGTGGTGCTGACGACCGGAAGAGAGGACAGCTTCACATTACGGGACTGTCCTTGTTTGTTTGCAGGCGAATAAAGACGAGGAGAATGAACAGCAGTTACAAGGGCCTCTTAATCAGAAGTACGGCGAATTCTCTTGGCTACCACAGTTTTAAGCCCAGGCAGCACATCTGTCAACTTTCATGCGCTTTGATATTTAGCTGACAGATGGTACCCGCCACCTTTTTAGTATCCAAATAGGGCATTTATCGGACTAAAGCTCACTGTGGCCGCAATGTTGGAGCAAGAGTTTTGAAAATTCGCCTCCACCATTATCAGAAAAACAGGCGTAAACAAAATGAAGGAGACTGTACTGACGGTCTCCGACTTACTCGATATCTGCGATTGGCGAGTATGACCATTCTAACTTCCTTTTGTTGGTACTGCAAAAGCATATTTTGTTTGTGCATATGGAGCTGTGATGGCTGTCATAACAGCTTTCTTCACTTCTCCGAAACCAAACCAGACAGGCAGGGTGGTGGACGCACACAAAAATGCAGTATTTATGGTATGCAGTTGTCACGGCACCATATACCTAGCAGCTCCTGCATTCATCGCCGGTAGTCTCAGTAACGAGCAGTTGATAATCTACCAGAATTACCGCCATAGACGAGAGCCCGTAATTTTGTAATAGACCTTTTACCGATGCTCTAATTCCCTGGTTTATGCTGCTGTTATTCACTGCCTGGAGTTGTAGCATAAATTACTAACGACAGGAAATACTCTGAGTATAAACATTTCAGTTTTTCTTTTGTCAGTAATGCTCTATTGTTGTAACATCTGAGGAATTCCCTACATTTCATATTACAACAGACTGGAAGTATGGAAAAAAATAAGTCAAGAAAGCATTAGCTGTCCCCTTAATTCATGCCTGACGCTCTACCGACAGTTCGACCGTCGTAGTCCGACGATGTCCACCGTAGGCTCCATGGGAAAGTGGAGCAGGGACGGTGACTTTCGCGTGATTTAGTTTAAAGTGATAGTTGTTTTGCGCTGCATCTACCGCACTCTCTCCTCCTCCCCCACCTGAGCCCGGTGTCAAGACAGAGTCAAGAAGACCGGAGGCGGGAGAGGACGCAGGTGGCTGGCGTGGCTGGGTCCCCTAAGCCCTAGCTGCCCCTAGGCCTGCCACCACACCTCCATGTTCGGCATTGGTTATGGGAGCGCAACCCGAATAACGCCTGCCATGCCTGATGTGGCCCCCGTGTTGATCCAACGCATCTACCTAGTGACCTGTTTAGGGGGCACTGATGCTCTACCACGGAATTGTCGTAACTACGCATGCGAGCTTGATATATTAATCGAATTTCTTTTCTGACTCTTAAGAAGGGTCTATTTTCAGATATAGATGTCGGGAAACACGGGCTTTATCAGGCGTACTGTCGATTTACCGACAAGCCTAAACCAATCTTCACTTTAAAAAAAAACTAAGTTACCGGGCAACGATGTTGACGTGACACTAGCAACCGTGTAAATTAATACTAAACGAGACTAGAACTAGTCTGCTGTATGTCTGTAATGATCGAATACTTTCCTAACGTTATAGACATTCATAAAACCTCTCGTGGCTTACGTAACTGTGCAAGCGAGTTACCTGTACCTCCAAAGAATATACTTATGCCTGATCGAGTAGATCCTCATGATGTCGCAGGTATTACAACACCAGATCTGGGTAGGTTGGTCCTCCCCAGCGCTGAGAGCCAATAACTTAGTTGCCGCATGTATTAGCAAATACGTAATTTTAAAAACATCTCCACATCTTACTGGATCGTGTTTAGCCATAGTTTCGACTGACCTGTTCTACCCTCAATTGCGTAGCAGTTTCAGAATTGGGCTGGCAGCAACGAAGAACGGCTTCAAACCATCGAAACTGTCTTTCGTGAACGGACTGCGATATCTGCTTGATGTCTTCTTGTTGAGTCTACACTCTTTTACCGAACACTTAGGTGGTATGCCTTACTCGACGGACGATTATGAGGACCTGGCGGCAAAAAAGGTCAAGGTTTTATCCGCCAGGTGCAGGAGCCAACGATATTAAACCTTTCGCAATATCCTTTCATAGAAGACAATTGTTGACGGCTGAGGTGCACTAGAAGTCTGTAGCACCACGTAATAGGGCAAAATAGAGTTGACTGCGCCATCATGCTTATTCCACGATCACTGTAGCCGTGGGATTTGTAAACCTCTCTGAAGCGTCAGCAGTAAGTCACGATTTATTTATTATGGCTGCTGCTGCTGTTGTTTTGTTGTTGTGGTTGTAGTCGTCATCGTCATCATCATCATCGTCGTCGTCATCATCATCATCGTCGTCGTTACTGCTGCTGCGGTCTAGTTGTTCAGCTGGACATCTCCCATATTGACGCCGGAGTTACCTTAACAGTCTAGCCAGACTGTGCAGACTAGACTCCTCCGGTAGCCTAACGGCTTGGGTAAATGCTTGCTCGGCCAAATATGGCCATATGCAACGGTTTGATGAAAGGATAGTGTTCCATGTCGCCTGGATTTGAAGGCGGATATCTGTACTTGATCCACTGGCACGCCAGCTTAGGGATCCACGATTGTACTGGCTAGTGGGTGAAGTCTAGCCTGATGGTGGATAACTTTCGCCAAACCGTAAGACTACTGCTGTCTTGTGACCTTTTTGTGGATAGCGGCATGTCAGAACAGTGCCAGCGGATGTTTGCTCATCGAACTCGATAGCCTGCCTTTTTAAAAGCAAGTCGTCACTGAAGGCAGTTATCTGTCATCTTTAGACGCGCCAGGCAGCCCACAGTCAGGCCATGTCTGTCGGGATTTAAGGGACTCAGTTTCCTTTAAACAATCACAAAACTTCTCCTTCTACACGCGAATGCCCTAAACGTTGATTGCAGATATCATGGCGGTACTTTAGCTGGACTGTACGTCAGGACCATAACATCTGGCCCACTGGGAGCCACACCTTCCCAAACTGAGTTTTCACAGCCAGGCCATGGCTGTGGCTTCACGCCCTTCCTTTCTTCCCGTAGCAAGCTGCTATAAAGTCCAGAGTCTTTAGAATATAGGGACATGAATTAGAGGGAACAAATCATGCTGGAATGGGCGCACACGTACAGTAGCTGACCTAACTCATGTAGTGTGATCGAAATTTGAGTGAGTACTTTTAACGTACATTTGGTCTTGTTATTTTGGTTTGTGGCACGGATTTGAGGCTCAGAAAGCCTTTTTCTTAAGAACACTCTGTTCAATCATATATGTTGAAGTGAATAAGGCAGGATTTTGGCCAAATCGGTGGTTGCCATACGTTCAAGAAATTTCCTATTCTACTTGATAACACAAAGTGAAGTCCATAACTTTTCCGCATTGTGCTATAAAAGAACATTAATATAAGTAAGAAGGGTTTCAAAGAAATCCAGAATTTAGAAATGTAATAGACGGAAGATTATAAATTTTCGCAAAATCTTACTGTATGTTCGGATACTTCGTTGTGTATTTGCAGTTTTAGAACTGGGCAGTAAAGTTAACAAATGTCGCAAAAAACGCTCCAATATAAAGCGAAATGTGAGTTCTTTCATTTTCAGTCGGAAATATATCAATTATTTTTTTAGGGAAGTCACACAACCGATCAGACTTCCATATACTCACTTTGACTTAACCATGGAAACGGTAAAATCTGCATATATTCGTCAGCGAAGTATCTAAGTAATGTACTTTTATAAGGGATAACTTATTGTAAAACGTTTTTAACTGATCGTCGGTAGATTACTTGGGACTTTTTGTGGATGTGCATTTTTCTCTGCAACGAGTTTTCATATTTGGGTGAATCTACTCATATGACGCAAATGGCCATCTCCATTAGAAGAACTGTTCAAATGCTCACTACTTCGAGAAATGCTTTTATTAAATATCTTATTTTGAAGGTTTAGATAAACACATAGAAAAGGATCTAAATGTATTGCCAATCCATTGAAAACGGGAAAAATCGTGAAATATTAACCAGTATTTCAAAGGAGATCTGGAACTAGTTGTAATTCAATACCAGAAATACCTATAAAGCAATTTGACCAAAGGATAGTTCTCTTATTATACACAAAATGGAATGCTTATGCTATCACCTGACAGTTCGATTTATTTTTTTTTCGTTGCATTCATGGTGCTTTTTGACTTTTTCAGAATTTGCCACTTTTTAAAAAAATTCAGTAATATTGAACAAAGTAATATTAATTTTCACATTTCCTTTAAGTTTTAAATTTACTTAAGATTTTTCCTTATTATTTCAAAGTTTTGGTACATGCGTTGATGGTGCTTTGCGAGTGATTATCCATCTTCGTAAATTTCGGCTTTTCCACGAGTTAGGCTCTGTACTGTATCTGATTGGGGTCTCCACCAAAATGGTCCTATGCTGGGGGCCAGCATCCTCTACGGACGAGAGGAGAAGTGAGTAGAATCTGACGGCTGCTAATTACGATCGATATGTGGCCATCGCATCCGGTTAATACTGCAACGCTCGTTTGTTAATCACCTTACCTGCAGTTGGCTCCGGTGATGGGTTCGAATGAGACTACGAAAGGTGGGACTTATAAAATAGCTGTTCCTGCGGTCGCAGTTCCTTCCTTTGAAGGCAGTAATTGTAAATATCGGGCTGTAGGTGAGCTAAAGGTTTCTCTCACTCGAATGTAATCTTGAGCGTACAGAAACTGAATATTTTAAAATGGTTGTTTATATCATGGAATAAATTGGCCGACTAGCAATGCCAACCTGAGTTCCGTCAGTTTATCCCTATAAAACAGGAGGATGTCATTAACAGGTTGGTCTGATGGCTGGTTGCCTGTTTGAGATCACCACCGCCACCATCATCCTCACTACCACAAGAGGACAGATACATCATGCTCGGCGGTAGTATTCAGGTCCATTTGTACTTATCAAAGTCTTGAGAACCATCCAGTATGTTCCGACAGAGTGCGCATGCGCTGATAGAACCGCGCTTTCATGTCTCTTCTAACCCACCACTTTGGCCTCATTTGTAGACCATGCGCGTCGGCTTGTGTCTGGTCACCAGTTTTGTCCAGGTAGTGGGTAGGGCTACCAAAAGGAGCATGTTACTAGCTACACATATACGGAGTTCGTCGCATAAATCACCTGGGGTGAAAAATCCATCGGCTCGCGTGCACTCAATATGTCCTGGTGCGTCTGGCACCTGAAAGCACTATCGCCGCCATAGTAATGTGTGTTGCAGCGGGTGATCAACTACACTGCTGGGTAAACTGTAAACTGTTTACGGCACACTACTAGGGGGGACTGGAATAGTTCCGCTCAGATGTGTCATCATCGAAAGGCAGCGTCATATGTGTCTATCGTTTCTCTCCATGACATTTGGTGACCAGTCTATTGTGGACTCCGTGACACAGGTCCGCTGGCTGGGTTTCAGCCTGCCTGTGAGTCATACAACTGAGATAAGTGTCGTGTTTATACCCTGATTCCTATCGTCCACGCCCATCTCCAATCGTCTTGGCTTTGTCTTGCCATCGGAGAGCGGTTGGTGTTTGAGGAGAGAGTGGGACAGCTGCATTCAAGGTCAGCTTCCCTGTGACCAAATTTACGTGCAAATCACCCCTGCTGGTCCCACCTCGCCTGGCAGCTGTGGGCCTCATCGTCCGCGATTGTCGAACTGTCGCATGAGCTTCCGCCCAACAACTTTCCTCTAACTTCCAACGCGGCTCGGATCCCACGGAGTGAGAATGCCTTAGAAGTCGAATAAATAAGAATCCATTGCAGCCAGACTCTCAGTCTGCCAGTCAGCCACTCCACATAAAACGCACACTGGGCCAACTGCGAGTTCCCATTCATCCCGTCAGTTGGCAACCTTCCAAGCCACGCCTGTTAGCGCACCAGGGTAGCTTTACGTACGTCAGATTCTTTATAGTTAAAAAAATACACTGAGCCGTCGAACTCACTCTCTATTCCCATTCCCATGTCCCAGACAACGTCCAAGTCGGTAAGTGGACTGGTTCAGAGAATAGGCGCAGTGGTTGGGATAGCTATGGAACTCGTCTGCGCGTGCCACCGCACACATTTAGCGGTCCTCCAAACACAGCATACCAGGATTTCGCACAAAAGGGGATGAGTGTCTCGGACCTCACATGTATGAAAGTGCCTGAGGTCACGTTAAGAAGGTGCCATTGCAGCCTAATTCTCAGTACAGCAGCTTACCTCTCCAAATAAACACACATTGGCCTGACTGCGAGGTCTGATTTATCTCGTCAGCTGGCAAACTTCCATGACATACTGAATTTTTCAAACCTTTTTATTCAAACCAGTGCACGGAACGTGGCAAATAAATGTTGCTTTAATGGAAGTGACTGCCCTCTACCTGGCCACAGCGGTTGTTTCTGTGACCGAGGTATCTTAACACATGCTTTTTATGAGAGAAAACCCATACCTCGATGTAGATTATTTCATAAACCTTAACTTTCCTTCTTCTAAAAGCCCCCAAGTTGAGTCCCAACCACATGACTGTCACAAGTGATGTCGGTTTTCTAAAACAAACTAGGTCAGGAGATATAGAGGGATACGATGGGAAGGTGTACCTATATGTGCAAAAAAATGACCACAAAGATGAGTCACAAAAAAATACTTCTATCGGAATACAAGTTTGCGCACTAGATTGGACTTCCTCATACGCCGCCATAAGTAGATAGCCGAAATAAGAGGCCAGATGTTGGTCGGTTTTGAACGTATTGTATGCAAAGTCAGCCCAGAGCATGTAAACATGTGTTAGCAGGGAGAAAGAGAGAGAAAGAGATTGGGACCGCAATGACTATTAATGGTTAGTCCGACTATTTCAATAGACAATACTGCCATCATTTCACATGACAATTTGTGCTCATTTCTAGTAAAGGCAAGACAAGGGACTAGAGAGGTGGCGTTGCGCTAAACTTCAGGGAGATACGGATGGACCTTTGGGTTAGGATTAGTTAGGGTTAGTGTTAGAACACGGAAAAATGTACTCTTCCCGAAATTTCGCGAAGGGCCTGCCGTATTGCTGGGTGCGGTAGTTACCGGTCCCGTGTCTTACTGTCATCTGTAATGCGGGTTACTTAGTGCCGTGTCCTACAGCAATTGGAAGTAGGAGCATTTTAAACTTAACGTGGAACGATTTGCACAAAAACGCACAACAAAAACAATATCCACTACAAAAAGTAGGTGAAAACCTATGTCCGCTGATACGCCTTAAAGGATACTCCACTTGCTCACCAAAATGTGTAATGTACATTAGGTGTACCAAAATTGCATAGGCCCTGCGAGACAATAGGGACGGGATGTTCTTAAAAGAAGTGAGAATTGACCCTGGGCCGACATGAAAAACTGAAATCAGTCAGCAGAGTGTGGGAAAGAGGTATAGGTACGTGCAGATATGTGAGCTAACACCTGTCTATTTGTATATTTAATTTAATTTAAAGGCAAAAACGCGAGTTCATGGAAGATGCTGCGAAGAAGGAGGCACAATCACCAGAACAAAAGTTTTTCAACGAAACCACACTGGAACTCCCATTCGTCAGGTAGTGTGTCCTTGAAAGAAAGTCCGCGAAACGAGGTGCTGAAGAGTTAGTCCGTCGTGGAAGCTGGCCCAACTCGAATCATTGAGGTCTGGAGGATGACCTATGGCATTACAAATAGGCGAGTTACTCCCCAGTTGTAAACTGGTCATTCCCCCAATCGCAGGGGTAGATCAAAAAAGGTAGTGCTAACGATGATTGCTGTCATCTTCTGTCGGTCATAGTATTCAGAATCACTTGCCACCAAACTAAGGGTGCAGTCAGTCCTACGATGACAACTAAGTAAACCATCGCCAGCATAGTCAGACTGGATTATCTTCAGCGCCGTTCCAAGAGGCATTCCTTGTTGGGGTAGACGGTGTCAGTAGACGGATAACTGAGTAGAGCCTTCTCTTTGAGTTCTGGGGGCAGACTGGTTCTGACCTCTGATAATACAGGTAACGGGAAAACGAAATCCGCTTCCTTGGTGCAAAACTCAACAATAAACTGTAAAACAGAAAGGTAGCAGGAATGATTAATGGCGGTGTGCTGATAAACCACTTGTTTCTATATTATGGTTCGTTTCAATATCATTAATGAGTGACGTATTAGCACTCAGCTTTTCCGTTCCCGCGGTTATTCGCGGATATAGTCAATAGGTCTCGTGTTGAAAGGCCAGTTCGCATATTTATTGTTGATGAACATTAATTCCAATGAATTGCTGACTGCGCCGAATCTAATTTTTAATTTAACTGGTAACTAGGCGCCTATTGCAAATTTTCTCGAGCCGACAGTGGTATCAGTGTATCAATCAATGAACAAAGACACACGAATTAGTCGCTGGTTCATCAGGAATCAGACAGATATGTTATTTGAGAAGCCTGCTGAACGAGCAAGTTCTATGCCGGAGTCGATGACGGCAGTTGCGTTGAAACCAAACATCCAAAGTCCAGTCTCATTGCATCAATTATATATATTTTTGATATTTATGAAAGCTTTTCTCGAGTAAATTTCCATAGGCGCTAGCCGAACGATTTGGGTCTTGCGGTAGAAAGATAACTATGTATTTTTCTGAGGGCATTGCGAAGGTCTGGATGTGCAATCGGCTACAGTTTTAAAGAACGCGCTGCCGATCTGCACCGACTGAGCAGAAGCTCTTGTTCAATAGTCGAGCGATGCAGATGGCGGCATAGCTGTAGAGCAGCGACAAGCCTCTCAAAACAACGGCTTGCAGCCTTCAAGCTGGAGAAAAGACATGAAATCAGAGGCTGGAACCCAATTTCCACTTCATAGAGGAAGGGTGCTTCATCTGCAAAGGCTCCACGCACAGTACTCGAGGGATACTAGAGAGCGGAAAACTTTCCCTAAAACTTCAACTCTACCGAACGCTAAACGGACTCGAAACCTTAGGTCAGACATAATCGATGCTGCTGCGACTCAACTTAGAAGACTTGGGCTCGTATTTAGCTTGGTGTACCTTGGCTTACCGAACTTGCAGGTCAAAGAGACATTCACGTCCAAGTTTAATGGCGTGCAATTCCAAAGGGGTTAGTTTATTCTTTCAGTCTTTCATACGATTCAAACTATCCTCCTACCAAGTAATTTGTATGCGTTAAAACAAGCATGTGGTGAAAATACTATCAATCCTTTTCGCCTATTTAAAAACCTCATGTTCGCTTTCCTAAAAGGTCCCTACTGCCATTATGCTCGTATTCCAGGTGGTCTCGTCGGAGGGGGGAGGGAATACCTCCACACGAAGTACCTGTTTCTGCATTAAAAAAACATTCTGTGCAACTATGATTATCGGCGCAAATGCCGAAACAGGAATATTTGGCCGCAATCTGTGCGCGTAAGGCCTGCCCTGGAATACCAAGTTGCATACCAGTACGGCCAAAGCACGCTCGGTGCCTTTGTCTCTGATGCTTACTCCCCGAATTCGAAAATTTGAAATTTCTAAGGACCAACATAAACCATTGTGCCGAGACCATCTGTCCTTGTTATTATTTGACTCTCTAAGCGCATCGATTACCCCTTTCTCAGAACTCGAACGACAAAAGAAGAGGAATATATTAAGCAAAAAATGGACGACCATGTCTCTTCAATCTGATGCAAACCAGAAGGTTTCAACGAAGGTCGTAAATCCGTCGTCGAGGGTCCTCACGCCAGCGGAAGAGAATATGCTTTACAAATAAATGTAGTACAATTTTTCTGATTCCAATTACCTAAACTTCTTTACCAGTTTGGAGTCCATAATATCAGTAGAAAAACATCATATTGTACGAACAAAGGCTGTAAAGACTCTTAAAACCGACAAAACCATCGTCATCCTCCCCGTAGACAAGGGAGTCTCAACCGCTATTTTTAACAAAGCAGATTACGATAAAAAAGATGCAGTCATTAGTGGACGATCCATCAACCTTCAAGTATCTTCCCACAGACCCGTCCAAGGCTCAGATATCATCTATCGACAAAGTGCTGAAAAGCCTTAGCGGGATGAAACAAGTGTTAGGAGATCGTGCAAAATCCTTGAAACAAACAGAACCACCTAGCGCTAAAATTTATAGACTGCCTAAAGTTAATAAAACCGAAGTCCTTCTGCGATCGATAGTATCATTAATCGATGCGCCCAACTATAAAATTTTTAAATGGTTATTCCATCAGGTATGCCCCCTTACGAGGAACTTTGAAACTTCCATTGAGAACGCTTTAAAGTTTCTAAATAAATTAGAAGGAATCACAGTTTCTACTGATGAGATAATGGTTTACTTTGATGTTGTCTCTTTATTCACATCCATACCGGTAGATGTAGCAAGGTGGTGCACAGAAGTTGTACTTCAGTCCTTCACTGCGGATGTTCCTGTAACTGCCTTGCTTGGACTCCTAGACTTATGCTTACAGGCGAACTTTTCACTTGACCACAAATACTATCAACAGCTGAAAGGAGATCCTATGGTGTCACCTATATCTGGCTTTCTGGCCGAGGTGACAAGGCAGAAACTCGAGACTACAGCTCTTCCGCTAGTTAACCCTAAATTGTGGTTACGATAGGTAAATGTTACCTTTGTTATTTAAAAAAAGGATCAAATGGAAGTGCTACACAACAGCATCAACTTAAAGATTACAGGAATCAAATTAATGCTTGAGAAGGAGGCTGAAGCCAAACTCCCATTCCTCGATGTTCTCCTAAAGCGCAAGCCTGATGGAACATTACGCACAACCGTTTACCGCAAAGAAACAGATGTGGAAGTTATCTTAAACTATGAGAGAAATCATCCTATCTCTTATAAATGGAGTGTTGTTAAGAGTCTACTCAATCGAGCAAAAACTCACTGTTCGGACGAATAAGACTACCAGGTTGAACTTATTAAGTTGTCCGAATTATTCTCTCAAAACGGTCATCCTAGAGATTTCGGAGGCCGATGCCTAAGACAACAAGTGTCAAGGAATAAGGTATCGGGCAGCTGAAATCGGAAGCACAAACCCTTACACTTGGCGAACAATTCCTTACATCTAAAATGTGTCTGAAATCGTTCAAAGACACCTAAGGAAGCACCAAATCCAGATGGCACACAAACCAACGACGACTTTACGCACCCAACTAGTGTAATCTAAAGATAGGGTCAACTATCTGGACAAGAAAGAAGTTGTCCACAAGATCCCATATGACGCCTGCAATGCCGTTTACTGTGGTCAGACTGGTAAATCAGCCTCTGCGCGAATTCACGAACACCAATTGGCGGTAAAAAGGCGAGACCACCTATCCAAGTCGCTAAACATACATTGGACACCGGGCGCACCTTCACGTGGGACAAAACTCGCATTGTCGCTGTATGCCCTTTCAAGAAAGGCCGAGAGTTCCTCGAGTCCATGCAATCAGACAAATCATGCATCAACCGGCATATTGAGGTAGAGTCACATACAAATATCTCAGGCAGACGTTGGAGAGACGTGAGCCAATGCAAACAGGATGAGGGACACGGCGAAGGCCTATTGGCGCAAAGGTCACGCGGTTATCGATTTTTATGTGCACTCACATTAGCTGTTCTTGGCACATTTGCCTTACTCTGTATCTGAAAACGACCCGGTGAACCGGCGTCGAAAATTCTCCAATAAATTATATTTCCCAAAAGAATGTATCTGACTCCTTCATATATATATATATATATATATATATATATATATATATATATATATATATATATATATATATATATATATATATATATATATATATATATATATGGCAACGCTCGTAATAGCTTTGGTTGCTCGGTCGCTGGCTTTCGGCTCGGCCTGGACTGTCTGCTGCGTTCGATGAAGTTGCGGGGATATCCGTTGGCCATGAAGAGGCGTTGGAGGTATCGCAGTTCTGCATTTCTTTCGCCTTGCTCGTTGCAGTGTGTTTCAGCCCTTTTGTATGGTATTCGAAAACAACTGCGTTTGTGGCATATCGGGTGTTTGCTGTGGTAGCTGAGAATTTGGCGGGTACTGGTGGCCTTCCTATACATCGTCGTTTTTAGGTCCCCGTTTGGTTTTCGATGGACGAGAAATACTAGGAATGGCAGTTGGTTTTTGACTTCCGCCTTCATTATACACTGGATGTCAGAGAAGATAGAATTCGGGCTGTCATGAAATTATTTGACCACTTCCAGCTCGATGATGACGAAGGTATTGTCAACATACGATTTCCAGAATTTTTTTGTAGTTTGCGAAAATCAGGGTCTCTACTTTTTGGAGGACTGCCTCTACGATAAAGCCTGAGAGTGGCGATTCCATTGGCGTCCCCTTGACCTGCTCGTATGTTGTTCCTTCGGAAGTGAAGTTCGTCTTCAGGCAGAATTTTAAGAGTTGGATGAGATGTCTCCATTTCACCGTCTCATCCATCTCGTTGTTCTTGCTCTCGAGCAGTTCGTTCATCATTTCGACTGCTAGGCCTTGTGGGATCGAGGTGAAGAGAGAAACTATATCATGCGTATGTGGCATTCGGTGGAGGTATTCACGTAGCACTATGTTTTGTAATCCCAGGTTATCCAAATGATAATATGCCGAAGATGGCCATCCCAGGCTCTGGATTGAGCCCTCGCAGGCAGTCACATGTGGCCAGTAATATACACAGACAAGGGGGGCACCAACAATGACAAGGGGAATCGGGAGGGTCATTTCTGGCATAGTAGCTGTCCTCAGCCAGCCTCAGGCTTGAGGGACCTGGGGCTTGAACCCTAGTTCGTCGGTCATTTAACGTCCCTGCCTGACTTCTAAATGTCCTAGTAACTAAGTCTTTACCTACTGAGAGTGCTGAACCTTGAATGGAACCCTGATGTCTAGAAAAGCATTCGTTATTTGCAGTGGAACATTCTGGGTGAGTCAGGCAGCTTACTACAAGGGGGTGGATGGATTTATACCCCACAGATACCCCTCAATGTGTTACGTTCCGAACAGCTGTTCGTAACTCGAAGTCTACTTGGGTCGTTATTCAACGGCATCTTATGTGCAACTATACCATATTCAAATATACATCCATAAGCAAGCATGATAATAATATAATACACACGTTTTCTTATCGTAAAACTTACTGGTAATAAAGTAAGGGATACATCTTTTCCGTTGGCGTGTCTAAAAGAACGTTACTTAAAAGTTCGTAAGGAAGAACTGCATACATCTTCGTTCGTATGTCTTAAAGTTTGTAAGTGGAGGATTTTCTACAGTTAAAGCCGGAATTGAAGTCCGCATTAGAAGCATATTTGCTTGAAAAGACTCGAGTATAAGAGCGCAGAAGCAGCAGCTTTCCCTTTCATCATCCCCTGTCACCTTTGAGCATAGTAGACCGCTTCCTTATTAGTAGGCAATGACTGTCCGCAGTTGAATAAGAGGTCATGCTCGGACTAACTCGGGAAAACAATGTTTTAGCATCAGCAGCAGCAGTTTACGTCCAGCTCCCATTTGTAGCTCCATGCAATGCGTTGAAGTGCTGCCACACCCCCAGTAACTGAGCCGATCGGCAGCCAAAATCCGGAGATGTTCCCCGCCAGTTTAATTGGCTGTTTAGTCTGATAGAAGCGAATGGAATAGTTCCAGGAAGCAGTTCAGAAGAAGTAGATGCGATCACTGGGATAAGAACGTTATGCGACTCACGTTTCGGATTCTCGCTCGAACCCATCAGCAGAGACAGCATCAGGTACGGGTAATTTATACACGGGCGGTGGAGAACTCGGGTGCAATAACGCCGACCGACCGACGCCTAGCGAGAGCCCAAGAAACAACCTTCATTCGGTTAGGTGGTCTCCCCAAGGTACACAAGGAGGGCGCTCCTTTCCGGCATAAAGGTACTCCAACGTACGGACTGGAAAAGTGGCTGTTTCGGTGTCTCAAATATCAGACCGCTGATTCGGACACCAAAGTTTGTTGATAGGCACAATTCTTGGAGAAAATTAAGGGGCAACTCTCCCCTCAAATGGGATCATGACACCTTTTGATGTTATGTCCTTCTTTACTTATATCCTTCAGGGTCTAGTGATCGACACCGTTGAACTTATTTTACAAAACAAAAAAGATGAAAAGGAGGCAAGATTGCAATACATGACCCAAATCAGGGTACAAAGGATATGTCGGTGAGTAATACGGGACCAGTGATATTAGGGTTTTTATGGGTGGGGCTAAATGAAAGAAAGGAGGGCGCCAGCCTAACCTTAAACCTATCCACTGTTTTCGTCAGGGTTAGCATTAGTTGCCGCGTTACTAGTGTTGCAAATTAGTTTGTTACTCCAACACGTGCAGCTTACGAGCTTCGGTGGCTTGAATTCATGCCGACCACCATACGCGGACCCTCAACAGGAGTGATGCCAGCTCTGCACAATCTTTCCTTACAACAGTAAAAATAATGCGTTTTGAAACAAATGTTACAGCTTAATAGTCGATGCCTGGAAAATTGCTATTTTATCTGATAATCCGGTCCTCCTACGGCCAACGAAATATGGTGTCTGACCCTATTAACCCGTCATAAAATGCTAACGCTAACGCGCACAATGGATAGAGTACGGTTAGCTTTACATGCATTACAGTCACCTACTCCATGCTGAAGTATTCCTTGTTTCCCGAGTTGGTTTGCATCTTGCGAGCTTCCTAAAGGGAGAATCACCTCCGACACGCCCAAGTCCTTCAGCACTGAATTTCTTTCTCAAGGCGGACTTCAATTTTGACGGAACAATCTATGAGCTGGTGAATAGACCACCAATGAGTTCACCAATCTTGAAACTCATAGCCGAGGTGGTCGTACAACGGTTAGAGTTACTAGTCTTCCAACTCCGCAGACCGAAATTCCGGGCTCGTACGTGGCTGATATCTTCGTATTCGTGGGACGATATCGGGTGCTGACATTCAAAGAACACACCAATGCCGTCTTCTCGGAAAACAATTCACGATAGGAGAGCAACCAGCTAGCTCTCATTGATGTCCCTCGTATGCCGAAACGATTTCCGTGGCCTAAAATCTGACGTGTTCAGGAAAGTGACTAATAAAACGGATTTACTGAGCTTTAATGGCAACCACCCAACCAACCATAAAAACAGTCGCGTAGGCACATTAAAGTAAACTTGAAGACAAGGTTTTTAAAATATCCTATCTTCGAAGGGGACATGAACTGAATGAATACCAGCGCTCCTTCGTCAGCCGGTGCATGCGCAAACACGACGAGAGACCAACTTCAACGTGTTTTTATTTGTAGAGATCACTCCCGTTCTTGAATCACGTCTCGGAAATCGTCAGCTGCCCCCTTACCCGACTCGAATTTTGGGTTGTACACATACCGCGGTCAACCATTAAACGCTACGTGAGTAAACAGATTAGTTGTGGCACGTTCGACCAGCCACTGCGACCAGAACGATTTACATTGTTTGATTTCGCCCAGTCACCGTAGGACGAAAGACTGAGGGGACAGGCAAGTCGGAGGTCGATTCTCCGCAAATTTTCCAGTCGTAGTCTATTTCACACTTGCGTGACAGACAGTAGGTGGCATTACTCTCGTATCGTGATGGCTGCAATCTAGATGATCAATTCGCAGCATCCCGGAGGCTGTCAAGGTTTCTTATTAGTCTACCGCATCATGGAAGTTTTTGTCTTACACAGTAAATGCTTCTACGTTAATTTATCAACGAAAATTTTCAAAATTTTGTGTGGAAATTGACGCAACCCTCTACTTAGGCAATTTTCTAGATAACCAACTGTCCTAGACCACATCTGCACGTTTGTTCGTGCGTCTCTGTGAGAACGCATTAAGCTAATTAAGAAAGATTTACCGAAACAAACGTCACCCACTTGAAAATTTATTTTTTTCAGTTCACGTAGATCAGGTGAGAACAGTTGTGAATAAACACGTTTTTTTCAGAATAACAAAGGATTTGAGCAGAAGTAAACGTGATCGCTGGGACAACAACTTTATTCGCCCGACGCTTCGGATTCCAGCTCAAACCCACCCGCAGATAAGCGTACCTGATACTGTCTCTGAAGATGGGTTCGAACTGGAATTCGAAACATCAGGCAAATTTATTTTTGTCCCAGCGATCACGTCTACTTCTTCTCAATTTATTTCTGAGAGTTTTATATTCGCTTATTTCGGTAACGGAAGATACAGTATTACTGCCTACTGATAAACTTATTTTTAAGTAAACCCTGTATTTCCCGACACACGTAAATATCCCATAATTAATCCATCCCACCAAGCGGTCAGTTAAACCTAGAATCTATGGTGAGGCACTTTATGCATGCTATTTTTTCTTTGCTACGTAATTCAAAAAGGAGCAGGGTTTACAATATTTTCATCGTGTAATGGGGTCTAACAGTAAGCAAAGAAAACGAAATTAGTTTCAAAATAAAGAGAACGTTGGATTAATTCCCCGTTAACAGAATATTTATCAGTAGCTGTTAGGAAAATGCATGAAAGGGCACAATATTCAATTTTTTCTCCGACTTTATATAAAAAAATATGATGGACGTAGGCATGCAGCAGCGAAAACCCCATAGCAAATCAAATTTTTATAAATAAAACTTACTACTAAAGGTTTTTCATTTGATCCAGAACAGACTCAACACAGTCTTTAGTTGGGAGCGTCCCGTTTCTTCGGTGACTAGATTTTACGCTTATTTAAGTTTGCAAGTATGATCTAAACACTATCAGCTGCATAAAAAGGAATGTCCGAGGATGCAGTCCTCGGGAAAAAGTTTTAAAATTTGGCTTGATTTGAGGGTTTTGGTAAAAGTCAGCCACAGAGGTTTTCTTTTAGGGCAACAACAGAGACCGTAAAAAACGTATGGTAATCATATTGGCCCTCCAACGAGGCCCGTAAACCCAAAGGGCACTAACGCCGCCAGGAAGTAGGGAAGAAAAGTTCTGTTGCGGCATAGCAACTGTTATGTCTGCGATTGCACCTACTACGTTTATTCAACTTTCTTAGTCACTAACCGACCTCGCAACATGTGACTGCATAGCGCCTATAAAATCAAAAGAACACCTCTTTGTCTTAGGCAACCGCATGCCAAATAATAGAAAACGCAAAACTACATCGAATTCTCGTATGAGCATTTTGAACAACATAAATCAAACATTGGACAGTTCACTATCTGCAATACCACATAGAACGCCAATTCTTGAATAGTATTTACCCTAAGCATCTTCTTCTTCTTATGTTATGTTTGATTTGAGGAAAACTAGTTTAAAGGGCATGAGTCTATGGATTCCGCCCCTGGACCGGAAGTCTTGTTCTAAATTCCCGGGGTTAGGGTTAAGAGAGTTGAGAACTAGGGTTAGGGTTATAACAGTAAGGGTTATGAGGTTAGCACAACATCTATGGGTCTATGTTTACGTGTCCACCCGACTATGTACGAAATTAGAGATCGAAAGACATTGTCTATACTCTCGGCGACCTCTTATCTGCAGGTTAGATGGGGATGCAGCACAACCTTAGGTCACTTCCACCACATGAATCGAATCGTACTTTCAGTTTACCTCGCCTCCGCGTGAGCACAGACACCATTCAATGAGGAAAAAGGGCGCAAGAAATCGATTTTCCCAGAAACCTAGGCAGATGAGCTGTAGAGCAACTAAAATGCCCTCCGGGGTTCCATACGCGGTACGTCTTGACTTCTGCATAAAAATGTGAATCGTTTTAAAACTTACGTCTACGTTTTGGATAATTAACATTTTTAGCCAATTGTATCAAAGCCAATCAACGCAGGATAAGCAGCAATAAGGATTTATTGATTGTTGGGCTGTGCAGTTTAGGTGATACTTCTTTCCTCCAGGGAGGTATGTGCGCAATCGGTGGACAGCGTGATTAATTAGCAGCAGTAGACAAGGAATATTTTTCAGTGCCTGCTAGATAGGTAGACAACGTCCCGTGTGTTCACAGGTCAATGACCTAAAACGTTGAAATTTAAGTATTTTCCGCCTCAAAATGATTACAGTTTATTGGCGCATCCACTATCCTCCCCAACATACGGTATGTATAGGAAATAGTACGCACCCGGACGTTTAGCTAGTACTAACAGTTGCAGTCCAGGGCCGCATATCTTTCAGCACATGCCTGTCTAAGACCGAGTGTGGCGTCCTATCTCCTTCCCCACATGGAACGCCTTCACCCGACCATCACTGCCGCCTAACTTACTGCCTATTAGTGTCCCCCCACCCCAATTCACATGAATCAGTGGTATGAAAAGGCGAACATTACCTTGTACCCCGTTCCCAGATAAATTTACTGGTCCGACGAGAATTTTTTGAAGGCACGCGTACGCCCACCAACTGAAAATTATTCTTTTTCTTGGCTTACAGACGAACAACAAGAACTATGGCCAACTTTTAAACGCACACAAAAAAAGCAGTCTGACCCCATGAAAGAGGGCACGTTAGCTGTCGCAATGCAAACTTTGAAAAGAATAAATGACTCCCAAATGGACTTCCAGTCAGACCCGAACATTTGTCTAATATGTGGCCTTTTTCCTTGAAGGTTTTGACCAGTTTTCTCGGATCGGAATTGTTACAGCTTCTCAGATTGAATGGATTCCCACTGGAGTTTTAGAGAACCGAATACCAAAAAGTTGAGGTCCGATTGACGAGTTAGAATCTTGCAAAAATGAAACGATACGGGAGAATGGAATCAAAAATATCGTTAAACGTCCTCACGGCTTTCCGTCATGAATTTTAAAGAAGGCGCTTATTGTCTCCAAAATGCTACGTAATGCTGATTTTGCAAATGGTTAGATTTCCCGAATGCACATCGAGGTTTGTCAAGGTACATAAGAGCTGCAATCTCTGCAGGATATGAGAACTGATATGATGTGCAAACGGAGAAGGAACAAGTTTGGTTGCAAGCAGGCAGTCAGTCAGATGGAGCGGAGTCCTTATGTCGGTAAGGATTATTTATGTGGACCCTGAAAAAGGATATGAGAACAAGAAGTGCCCTCAATACGAGTGGCTTTGCACCAAATTCCTGGGAAATCAGGGTTAAGATTAAGATTAGGGTTAAGGCTCAGGTTAGGGTCAGGTTTATGTCTAGAGTTAAAGATGGTATTAATGTTAAATGTAGGGTTAAGGTTTGGGGTATGGTTTGGGTTAAGATTAGGTCTAAGTTTGGGTCAGGGCTAGGCCACAAGAATGTTTACCCCTTCTGGAATTATGCCAACGGCTACCTTTATTTGGTGGGTGGGGCGTTCTGTTTACCGTGTCCAGTTAAGGGACCAGATAAGTAATCCTTTACAAAATTGTTTTCGGTAAAAAATACTATACGAATAAAATAATCTCTTTGAATTGGCTCGCCAGTAGCGTGGGACTAGTTTCCCTAGGACTTGCAAGATCGGTAACGAGGTACAACAAATTAAAAGACGAGTCTGCGTCTTCTCATGTCGGTCTCCATTTAAAAAGGGAGGTTTTCCGGTCTCCAGTATCCTTCGTGCGCAGTGTGTAAAGCAAGGACGAAATGGCGCTCGCCGATCAATTTACCGAACATGCTTGTCCCGTTGTGCCTCGGGGCTAGATCTAGCTCTCAGGTAGTTCACACTTGAGATTGGGTAGGCCTGGCTGATGACGGTTTATAAGCCAGAAATGGGCATTCTGGTCTCCCTTGTCTCTGTCGGTACTCCATTAAGTGCATAAATAATTTACAGACGAAACAGCCTATCTCTACAGCGTAGGGGGCGTGTTCTAGCATCTTTTAGCATGTTTTTTTTCCAAGCCTGCCTACCTACTGGTTCCATTTGGATTTTAATTCCCGCACTGAGCACTAGTTTTGTAATCGGCCACTGTTACTTACATTTTACCGCCTAATAAAGGTTTAAACGACATTGATCTTCCCTCCACAGACTTATACTCAATAGCCATAGGCTCGAAGACGGGGACACGATCGCTAGAACAAGAGCTTTGGTAACCGGGTGTTTCCAATACTCACTCGAATCCATTCTCAGAGACCACATCAGATAAGGGTAGTGGATTGACCAGGCGTTTCAGTGTTTATAGAATTTAGTTGCAATGGTACTGCATGTCTGTAACAATTCCAGACCCCGAATGCATCGCAGATAGTTGACGTGGCGCGACGATTGTCTGAATGGACAGGTTTGATGAAACCGTTATTTCCCGCGAGAGATAACAACCGCGTGAGTCGCGAACTCCTCGAGTCACGTTTTTCTGGTCCACAGGCCATTAAAAAGTGAAACGAACTTTCATCTCGATATTCGGTGCCGAGACTGTTTAGAGAAAGGCATTAGCCCCGCGGAAACCGCGAGGATGACCACTGCTCCTGATGCCAGTATTGGCACCCCAAATCGCCTAAGAACCCAGGCGGATGGCGAAAGTCCGAGAGTTAGCAACTTGACTGTGGGCACTTATCGTACCACGTACAGCCACTTTCGATGAACGTTGGCGCCGATGCTTTAGGGAGGTATGCAGGGGCCAAAGCAACTTTACACTGCACCACCTGGCCAGCCAGACAATTATCGCACCACGTGTACCTCTCCGCGAGGAATTCGGGAGCTGCCACTCGTGGAAGGTCTGCAGCGACATAACAACTACATCCTAAAAATAGTGCACCACCTGCGCACTCTGCTAATCTCATCTGATTTTGTCTCTACTGCATGGATTCGAGTTAGAATCCGAAACTTCGGGGAAGGATTACTGATATGGCCCCCTAAGTAGGACACGAGACTAGAAACGCAGCAGCCAAATAATAACGATGGCCCCACGCATAATTACAGGAATTTTAAATATTTCTGTGGTAGTGATGCTCTGTATGGCCACCTAACCATGACACGGGAATAAGAACCGCACCACCCACTTCAAATAGGTGGCCTTGCGGAAATTTTCGGAAAGAGAAATTACATCCGTGTCTTAACGCTAACACTAATCCTACAACTAAATTGTACCCATAATAGTACCCCTGTCCCTACCCTAAACCCTGCAGTTAACCCGATCATAACCTTAAACCTTAGCTTCTCATGACCCTAAGTATAACTCTAACCCTTAACTTAACCCCTTAACAATAATTTCCGTGGAATTTAGCGCAAAACAACAGGTATAGGGGTGGTTTTCTTTCCCATTACGGTTTAGGCGGTCAGTCTTACCTTTTCCGTGTTCTAGGCCTAACATTAGCCCTAACATAATGGTAACCCGTAATCCCAGTTGTAACCCTACAATTGACGCTAACCCTGAACTTAACCCTAAATTCACCTAAACGCTACCCTTAACCATAACCTTAAACTTAACTACTTACCATGGAATTTGACGCACAGACACCTGCATTGCGGGCACTTCCTATTTTCTTGTTCTGTTTAGGGGGCCATACAGGGCATCCTTACAAATAACGCAGTTGTTCCAGGGATTGTGTCTCCCTGTTCGCGAGGACTTCCTGGAACTCGCCTCGTCAATTCTATGGGCAAAGCTATAGGCTCTGTCAATGTAACAGACTAAGACCTTTTGAGAAGATCATTTACCCTTATGGCCTGCTTAATGGACACAATGGGGACACTCCGTTTGGTCGCAGTTTCGGTTAAATTAAGGATCGATGCGTAACTCGGCCACAAACATCGGGGACTATATGGGACATTTTTTGATTAATCGTCGCTACCGTTTACTAGTATTACATCCATTAACCAAGCTGGATAGGAAAATCCGCACCCACAATACTTGGAATACGCTGCCAACCGGACGTTAAGTCGCTCAAAGTCTTTAAACTAGACGTTCACGGAAAACTCAGCAACCACTTTAACCCGCGCTGTGCTTATACTGACGTGTATGAGTAAATAAGAGGTCTGGTCAATTAGCGGAACAATTTTGTTTATTATTATGAGCTTTCAAACTAGTGCAGGAGTCTATCTTCAGCGGTAGTAACAGCAACAGAAGGGGGTTACACTTAGTGTGGGCACAAGCTGATCAATGACATAAGTCTGGAAGTCACTGTGCAGGGATCTATATCTCGGCGCCAGATCGCGCATAATAAACATAAACTGGGTGTGCCATGAGCTGACGAGCTACTGTTAAAAGCTGCCCACGCCTGCGAAACACATCCGTCAAGGTAATCACTGACGCTGGAAACAAGACGAGCCAAAAAATTGATTGCAGCCTGGCCCTTAGATGGGAACCCAACCGATCGATGTATCGATCTGACGCCGGTACATAGACCCCTGCGCAGTCACGTTATAGATTATTGATTGGCTTTTACCCATGTTAAGTGCATCCCCTTTTCGGTACCGTTACTAACTCTGGCGATAGGCCAATGCACGAGTTCGAACGGTCAGAATAATAATAAATTGTCTACTTTACTTATACAAACACCTGGGACTCGAACCCTCGCATTAACGTGTCGAATCTCCAGCACCACTTCAACATCGTTGTTAGGTGCGGTTCATAATGCTTGTGAGAATGGTACTAGCAGAACCGACACAACAAATGTCCCCACATACTAACACACACATTTCTAAACTGTGTATTTCGTACCAAAGCCCTAGATCCCCTAAGTACTAAACGTAGTCCTTAAAATCGTAAGTCATACGATTACATTTTGGACCACATTAAAAGACGTAGTGCCATACAATGTTCCTGCGTATTCTTTGTTTTATGCCAGCTTATGGCATGTGCTGCTACCGAGAAAATAAGTAATGCATCGTTTTTGTAGTCAATGGCCAAACACCGGTTGAACCACTTTTATCCTACGAAAAAGATATGGTGAACATACTGATGATAGCATCGGCTCTTAGGCCGCTAACCAAATGCAGATGTATGCCCGAAGAACGTATCCAGCAACTAGAAAGCATGGATTTCAGGAAGAAGGAGTCGTGACATCTCCGTTTTGCACGTTGTGTTTTAAACCCATCCTGAATTTAATTATCAGGGCTCCCTGGTCTGAATTTAGAGCATGACTGACTGATGCCGGAGACTACGCCAGAACCAAACATTCCACTTCATTACTCGCCGATATATCTAGTGTCGGAGTGTGTCCTACAAGGGGAAATGGTACACCCTTCGCACTGCCGAGTGGATGAAACCTACTCAAATTTTTCCCCTCCATCTTTCGAAATCGCTCCAAGACACTTTCCCATATGGAGGTCAGTGCTAGCTGGGGGGCAGAAAAAATTCCAATGATGTTCTTATTCGTACGGTATGTTTTTCTTCTCAAGAGGTAAAATGACCCGGTTTTGAACTAGAAAATATTTCTTAGATGGGATTGTAAGATTGATTTTCATGCACCATAATCCCATGATATTTCAGTCATGGCAGGATGTTGGCCTCTGAATGAGCTTTATTTCGGCCTCCTGGAAAAACTACCCTCTGTAGAAAACGATATGTGGCATGCATTCTCCCCATTGATTGTCGATGTCCTTGTCTATTCAAAGATATCTACTGGAAAGCATGGTTTCAAATATTCTATCTTGTACAGAGTTGGTAAAAAATACATCTTCTCCACATTTATACTTGAGAAAGGGAAGTTTTCGGTTCTCAATACTTTCTAATTATGCAATTTTGAAGACTGTTAAATGTTTATTCATAACCTAGCGTACCTTTATATTTATTAATGCTGCTAGTAAAGCATGCAGCCTAGTGTAAAATTTAATGATCTCTGTATGACATCTTAAAGGTGTATAGTAGGGAATGATTTTCCTTGCACAGAAAATACACAGCTTGTAGTTTGGAAATCCTGAATACAAGTATAACGTCAGTTCCGGTCTAAATTTGTTCGGGAGTTAAAATATATTTTGTTAAACAGAAAGATACTCTTTCTTCAATTAGGAAATATAATTAAGAATATTTCGGACAATTTTTCGATGAAATATTTTTGAATCGATAAGGGCAGGTGGCTGGGAAAATCCTCGTTCAGAAGCCAGCAATCTGACGTGACGATAATACCTTGGAATTATGCCACAAATGCTTAATATTAGAGCCCTACATAAGTAATCTGTTCTAAGCCTGGTCGGTCACCTGTGAATCCATCGCACGGAGGCTGATGAACCAGTGCTTGGGGCTCTGACATACAGTCGCCGCGCCCGCCTCCACTGCCCTCACTGCTCCCGCACATTTACACACCGCATGGGCCTATTAGGACACATGCGCCTCCACGACAACCTGCGGTAAACCACCGGAGGCTAAGCCACATGAGCGCACACCATCTACACTAATACATAGACAACACCCTTACAATAATCATAATGTACCTGATAAAATCACGGTTTCCTAGAAACCGTGGCTGGGAAGGCTGCCAATCTGACGCTTACACCAGATCAGGCCGTCGGCCCAGTGTATGTGCTGTGTGTGGCGAGTGGCTGACCAGTGGACTGGGGGTCAGACGGCGATGACTCCTCCATATCCCCTGAGTTTGTGAATCCTGGTGTGTGCGTTATGGGGGCCAGGCCGTGCTGTGGCGCGCGAAGACGGGTACGCCGACCCGTGAGCCAATGCACCCACTCCCACCTCAGACAACTGACTGGTTCGGATGGTCGTCTGATTGTGGGGGTTGGGGAGAGATTTAGGTCAACAGCTCAGCGCATTTTCCTCACTATAAACAATCTGACGCGCTTGAAACTATCACGGTGCGCTAAAAGCCGTGGCTTGGAAGGTTGCCAACTCACGGGATAACTCGGACTGCTTGGTCAGCCCAATGTGTGTTTTGTGTGGAGTGGCTGACTGGTGGACTGAGAGTCAGGCTGCAATGGCTCCTTCTTAATGGGGCCTTTATGGTACTGCCACTCCGTGGGATCCGAGCCAGGTGTAATGGTACACCCAGGGGCGGCTCCGGTCGCGCCAGTCACCTGCGCCCTCTCCCATCTCCGGTCTTCTTGACTCTGTCGTGATACCGGGCTCAGGTGGGGGAGGGGCAGAGAGTGCGGTAGCTGAAGCACAGGACTACTATCACTTTAAACTAATTCACGCGCAAGTCACCGTCCCTGCACCACCTGGTGTTGAGCATACGGTGAACATCGTCAAAGCCGCCGGTCGAACTGTCAATATTTTCTAAAAAATTTGAGAATTTCAGGTAACATTTTATGGTTCTCTCTGTGCCTCCGTTTCAAAATTGCTGCTGAGACTCAAGCTGAATTTTTTTATTAATGAACCAACGCTTGCTATTTTTATGGTACTTCTAACTTCTTTTTTAATTTTACGCAAAATAACTAGCTTCATTCGATGGCACGCACTCTCCCATACTTCCCATTCGGGGTCCCCGAGGTCCTCCCCGGCACACCTTGGTAACACTGTGAGCGTTCGCATCAGCCGAACCTGGCGGCCATTGTCCATGCGATCTAAGAACGTTCTCGATTGGATTGAACCGCAACGGACCGAGGATGATCTGGGCAGATATTTCTGCCTTGAAATCACTCGGTGGACTCTGCAACCAGCAAGGGAGTGTCTGGCTGCATTTTCCGCACTTCGGTGATGATCCGGGTGACCTCCGCGATGCCCCCCGTTGGATAACCCCCCCAAGGCTGACAGGGCTTTTCACTGTCTGCTCTTTTTCAACTATGTTCCACCCAATTGGCTCATATCAATTGGCCTCGTCAACATCCCGAGATTCTATTTTTTGATACCACAACTCGCATGCACAAATAGGGTATTTAAAGGTAACTCACCTATATCTCCCTCAAATATACTGATACTGATACTGGTGGGTTTTCGTTCGTTCGTAACTGCGTTCTCCTTCCCTTTCCCTGACTGCTCCCCTTTAATCTTTTCGATTTGTTAGAAATCACGTGTTATTAGTATTCTGTCTGCTTGTATCGATTCTTCTTATTACTGTCTGGTTGTAAACGTGGTTCGAAAACACGTTAAAACGGCCAAAAGCCTGACTGATCATCTTCCTTCCGATCGAATGACTAGGAAGTGGGTTGGCCCGGCCCGGCTTATTTTATTGTCAAATCGGGATCGGTGATCGAGATTCCGGAGTTAAAAACCCAACTAGTTACACTAATAGTCTTGCAGCCTGTGATAGTGTTTTCACGTTAGGATTGAAGTCTTCTTTCTCCTCTGGGTTACATGACTGTTTAAAGCATTCTTTCTCCTTACATATACTGGTTGTGCCAAAATAAAATCGCCCTTCTTTTCGCTCAAGTTTGGCTGACAGGCGAAATACCCAGACGAACCGACACAAAAATATAAGGGTCAACAAGTAGGACTGGGTTTCCTTAAACTTTTTGTATCGGATCCAAAGTAACCAAAGCGGAGACTGAGCTTAGGGAATTTCGATAAGTAAGAGTAATTCGGGGGCCACATAGGTTCTTGTGTCAGACGGGGGTGCACATACGTAACCACCCAGGGCTGTGGAGGTCTGAGCGAGTCTATGTCTGACTTCTCCCTGAAAATTGAAAATGCGGGCGTTTGCTGAGCACATTAATTATTAATTAGGGGAAAATAATAGTTAAAAGACTGTGCTCGAAAGCTTTAGCTATTTTAGGACGGTCTTTGACTAAGAGGCAAAATTAATTTAATTTGGAGGGCTTTCTCTTACGCTAAATGGGTTGCGAAGTCAGAATGACAGTGATTCTCAGAAGTAACTACAGACAACGTAAAGCTGTAGTATGGTGCCCGCTTGAACAGGAAGTGGCAGTCGTATGTAAGGAAATTTTGACCTCAGCGCCGAATTACCTGCTCGCTTTAATGCATAACAAAGAACTCGGCATCTCAACTGAGCCCGTTTTTAGAGAAACATTAGCTATAGTAGTAGTAGAAGTAGTAGTAGTAGTAATAGTAGTAGTATTGGTAGTATTAGTAGTAGTAGTATTGGTAGTATTAGTAGTAGTAGAAGTAGTAGTAGTAGTAGTAGTAGTAGTAGTAGTAGTAGTAGTAGTAGTAGTAGTAGTAGTAGTAGTAGTAGTAGTAGTAGTAGTAGTAGTAGTAGTAGTAGGATTTTTGTGACCAAATTAAGCTATATTTGGGATTTTTCATCAGGCCATAGTTGTTTTACCCTTTGCAACTCGGTATATGCAAATTCACCCAAAACTTTACCTCCACAGCCCTTTTTACAGTGTGCATAATAATATCTCGATTCAGTTGGGTCGGTGGTTTTCTATGTGCGCCTGCTAATGCAAAGCTAGGCGTACCTAGGAAACTGACTTCAACAAGGTCAAGATGGATTGTCTGGACATTCATCCTTTCCGTACTGAATCGTGTTTTGTTCAAACAAAATTGTTTAAGCACTTACGAATTCTGCTGTTTACTTTTTACTTCCTGGGGTTAAAGTGGTGCATCGGGATGCACTTGGGGACAGGAATGACTTCGTTCCTCTCTGGAGAGAAATAACGCAGATGAGGCTTCAGCAAATTTGCTTTCGAAACCGGGTACAAAAAGTCTGCCTTATCACAACAGTCTTGACTTTGTACAAGGCTGACGGAGCAACAACTGGCGGTGGATTGTCACTGTACCAAAATTCGACTTTCATAAAAAATGTATATGCGCTGGAGTTGAACGCCCATTGACTGGCCACGTCCCAATATAAACCTTGGGTACTTCAGCCTTTCGAGTTTATGTATCATACTTATACCGATGAGTATGATGTCACCAACCTCTGCGGCATCTAACCAGTGTTTGTATTCAGAGCACTACCATCCTCACGCCCACTTCCGTTTTGGAGAATGGCAAAGACACAAGTAGAAGTATTGTATTCTGTACAGAAACTGTGATGGTCAGAAGTCCCAACGCGCGGCAAGCTCTGGGTTTGCGCGCGCATCTGCCCGCTAGCGTTATGCTGGCGCGACCGCACAAACGTGACGTGTGAGTCACTGGCCGTTTGATAAATTGATTGGCCAATAGCTGTTTGCGTGCGACCGTGATTGGCTGGCACAGAGGCCATTCGAGAACTGTGAGCACGTGACCTCTTGCGCGGTGTGGGCGCTAGAGCTGGAGGCGCTCAAGTGCACGTTTCCGCAAGTCTGACTTATATGGCCCCGTAAACAAGACCCGAGAATAGGAGCGCCCCGCCCAAGTAATAAAGCCGGCCCTGCGCACAATTCCAAAGCAGGGTAAATATTTCCGTATCCTAACCCCAACACTGGTTCCCATATAAACCTAAACTGTAGTCCTAATGTTAACCCTAAACCAATTCTAAGCCATAACTGTACAATTAATCCTAAACTTAGCCCTAACCCTACCTGTAATTTATATGGAATTTTACGCAAATCCACCTGTATTGTGAGCGGTTCCTGTACGTATCTCCTGTTCAGGGGGGACCACATAAGTAATCCGTATCCATGGTTCTTATCGCAAAACTCTAGCTTGGGCGCCTGAGCGCAGAAAATTTCGCCAATTGAAGCAGAAATGTTCGCAAAGGGAGATCCGGGTAGGTTAGAAAAAAACTGCTGTGGATAATACAGCCATATTTACTATTGTAGCATCATTTATAGCATCATTTGCTGCATAGTTTTATCTTACTTATACTGTCTGGTACATCGTATGAAATATCATGACTCACAAAAATTCCTTGTAACAAAAATGCATCCATCCTGCGTCACCCAAAGTTGTACAGCAGTAAAGAAACAATCTTTCATAAAGAAGGCAGAGTCTGATTTTTAAAAAATGATATGTACTAAGTTAAAAATACTTAGTAACATCGATAAGTCACATTTCAACAAACGAACATATTACAAATCCCTTAAATATGGCTAAAAGTAAGAGATCAAAACGAACGGAGATGCATAAAAATTCGAAGTTAATTAGAAATAATTGAAAATGCATTGCTCTGTTCGTTTTCCTGCAATGCTCTAATAATTCTGCCAGACACTGAAAGTGTCAAATTATCGTTAGCGGTTTTCTCAGTATGATAAATGAACGCAAAAGTCAAGCCTTTCTTGTATTGAAAGCTTCGTTTTGCCTTATGGTAATCCGTTTTAAAACATACACAAGGATTTTCGATGAGATTTAAGAACAAAACAGTCATTTGCGCTCTAAACTCTCCGTCTTTTCACCCACAGCCGAGGGTTGGGAATGCACAAATATATGCCTTACACAGCAAATGCATGTGAATTCTGCAGGTGTCGCGATATTTTCGTCGCCTATGCGGAGTCGGCAGTGTGCCTCTTAAACGGGCCACGCGGTAGATGCGCTGGACCAACATGGGGTCAAATCAGGGTGCGGCAGACGTTATTATTCTGGGATGCGGTCCCATAACAAATGCCGAACATGGGGGTGCGTGTGCCCAATTGGGGCCCGCGTAGGTGCAGGTTCATGCCGCACCCCCATCCTCCAACTCCGCGGAAAATGATTCCTCTGCGCCCGACCCCGCCAACGGTCTTCTTTTATAGAGAGAGGAATACGCTTTATTTTGAAGTATCATTCAAAATTTTCAGCAAAAATATAAACGGCTCCATTCACTAAGATAATAGGATAAGTAAACATAATATACAAGAATCAAAGAGTCAAAAATGGACATCTAGCGGAGAGACAGTTCTAGTCTGAGCTTTTTTATTTCAGTCTCTTCACACGTAAGGTAGCGTGCTAGAAATGGCAAAACGGAGCGCTGGTATGCCGTTGTACGGCATGCTATATGGCGAAAGCCTCGGCGCATCGGACGGGAAGACTTCACAGCAATCAGTTCAGAGTGGAGGGGATGGGTTTCATCATCAAGGATTCGCCCAGCAAATTGTTTGACTGTCGTAAAGTGCCGTTTTTGCTATCAAATCCACTAAAACAGTATAAGAAACACCAGCAGCAGAAGAGAGCATTCGGAGAATACGTTTTAAAATCAAAAAATCCTTTTTAAGCAAGGCTGGAAAAATCACGGGAGAGCAATAAAGGATTAGGGGAAGAACACATGCCTCTATAAATCGCCAGATAAGGGCCTGAGGTGTGTGATAGGAACGTAAACGGCGAATATAATATAGAAGTTTACGAATTTTTTTGTAAAAAGAGCATCGATATGTTGGGAGAATGAAAGATTCGATTTCAGAGTTACGCCAAGGTACCGAAAAGAGGATACCTCGTTGGGAAGGACGGCTGAGAATTGAGAACTAGGGGATGGTCGCAGGTGAAAAAAACACATTGGACAGACTTCTCATGGTTCAGTTGAAGGCCATTATCTGACGACCAGGCTGCAACATGGTCAAGGCCATCCTTCAGACACTGGAGATATGTCTGATTTTTAAGAGGATGACCAACAACCATGTCATCGGCATATTTGATGTACAGACAGTCATTTGGTGACCTCAAATCATCAGTGTGAATGGAAAAGAGGTGAGGGGATAAGATGGCACCTTGAAGAACACCGCAGTTGTTTGGAAGGACAGTAGACTTCCGCTTGCCGGATTGTACGAATTGAGTGCGGGAAGTAAAATAATCTTCAAGCCAAGAGACAACCCAGCCGGGAGAGCCAGACGCGGATGTTTTATTAAGAAGGAGATGGCGCGGGATGGTGTTGAAGGCAGAGGAGTAGTCAAGAAATGCGCATGCGTACGCGCGGCAGCCCTTATCTAAATCTCGTAGAGCCGAATGTACTACAAGGGCAACAGCATCTAGGGTACTACGCTGGGCCTTATAGGCAAATTGTAATGGGTCGGAGAAATTGGAGGAAAAAAAGGCTTAATTGTATCGAGAGCGACTCGTTCAGCAATCTTCAGTAAAGCGGAAGAGCAGGCTATTGGACGGAAAGATTTAGGACCAAAATTAGCTGACTTTTTAGGGATGGGAGTGATTCTTACTGAACACCAAATGTCAGGGATCTTTGACTCCATGAAGGACATGGAGACAGGAGGTTAAGGGAAGAGAGAGTGCGGTAGGTGCTGTGCAAGTCTACTATCGCTTAAAACTAATTTGCGCGCAAGCTACCGTCCCTGCACTACCCTTCTGTGGAGCATACGGTGGGCATCGTCAGACTACGAAGGTCGAACTTACTCTCGCGCGGTTATTACAGGGCGCGCGTACGTGGTAAGGCGCAGTTAAGGCGCTGCTCTTTTCACGCCCTCGAGGCGTGCTTTCTGCGTCCAGGGTGGGCGCAAGCCACCACGCCCAGGCAGCCGGAAGGTCATTCTCTGTCCGGTCCAAACGTAGCCAATAGCATGGATGGTGGGTTCACCGGCCGGATCGATTAAGCATTGCATCCACGGTTCAGCATCTACCCTCCCGCAGGCATACGCTAACGGCCCTAGAAGCTGTCGCGTGCAATCTGGTTTGGGCAAACCGAGCCTGGCTCGTTTAGTTCCACCTGCTTCTCTGGCAGACCGATATTTTTCGTCATGCGTGACTATAAAAGGCAAAAACACGGTCGCCTTCAACCAGACCAGGCCAGTGCACGTCCATTTATGCACAGTAAACGCCGAGCCATTAATGGAACCATTTAAGTATGATTACAACTTGAAAGGAGGAATTGGAGGACATTGGAAGATCGATTGGCATGCATCATAGTTGGGTTATGGTTGCTGGCGTTATCGGATTCATAACTCTATAGAGTGGTGAACAGGGGCATCTTCGTGTAAAATTATGGTGTTTATTCGGCGTCTGTGAATGTCTTTTTAGCAAGGGCATCTTTCACAATGTCGATGAGCACCTTGCTGATGATGGTGTCAATTACGAACCACTGTACTGGTCACTTTCCTAACTCGATAACCATCCAAACCATTAAGTGTCGACTGTTCTTCGTGCTTGCAGTCAACCTAGTATGGTGTCTTGGGAACCGTTTGTCATATAGGACCATATGTGTTGCCTTCGTAGACTTTACTAAAAAAGAGACTTCATTGTAGAAGTAAATGCCATGTCAGAATGAGGATATTTGGTCAAATAAAAAATAAAGATAAAATAAAATAATAAAAAGGTTTCACGTCGGTTTTCTTCTCAAAAATGTGTTGACCATGGCAGTTGAAGTCCAAAGTCATTCAACCTTGTCCTAATTATGGTCAGGGGGAATAGCGACAAATGCTCCCCGTGAATAGCTACAAAGGGCACCTAATGCGTGTGGGCATGAATAGGAAATTTCAGATGAATAAAGTTATTGTCCCAGCAATCCTGTCTCCTTCTTCTTCTTCTTCTTCTTCTTCATCTTCTTCTTCTTCTTCTTCTCCTTCTCATCATAATGGTACTTTTAGTAATGGCAGAGGGGTACTCGCAGATCATGTCACGGTAAATACTCGTTCCGTTATGTCCTGGGGCTCACTCTTGAACCCCATCAACAGCCGCACAGCGCTTAGTGATATTGGCCGTCATAGTCCGACGATGACCACCGTATGCTCCACAGAAGGGTGGTGCAGGGGCGGTGACTTGTGCGCAAACTAGTTTTAAGCGATATGAGGCTTGCACTGCATCTACTGCACTCTCTCTCCCCTTACCCACCTTTAACCGGTGTCAGGACACAGGCAGGAAGACCGGAGGCGTGGTCGGGTGCAAAGGAATCATCTTCCACGGATTGGGAATGCGGGGGTGCGGTTTGAGCCTGCACCCACGCAGCTCCATGTTCGGCATTTGTTATGGGATCGTATCTCGGACTAATAAAGCCTGCCGCACGCTGATTTGCCCCCCCATGTTTGGCCAGCGCATCTACTACGTGGCCCATGTAGGGGGCAAAGCATGATAATATCGACAAAGACAAAGAAGACTGTAATGGTCATTCCTGCCCTTTTATTTGGTAATAAAAGCGATCGTAACCGACGGAAAAACAAGCTTGTGGAGCAGTGGGTTAGAGTGCTGAACCTCTAACCAACAGGTCGTGAGTTTGAGCCCCATGTTTTGCGAAATCTGGAGTTGGGTATAGCTGACTGATTATGGCTACTAAGCCAGAAATGACCATTTCAGCCTGTCCTGCCTTCATCGGTAATGCTATGCGGTACTTTTAGTGTTCAACGCATTAAAACGTCGCCGCTCGCGACTGTTCAACCTGCGTATCACAGGTTGTTGTTGGAAAGAAGACGAAGATGTGCTCACTGGGATGGTAGGTTTATTAGTCTGAGCTTTCAAACCCGAACTGGATTTCAGTACTGGAGACTGTCAGAGTGCAAAAACGTGTGAACATGTATTCAGTCATGCCATGTGGGTGGAGGAAAGGGGGTGGGGAGGTTACGCCTGTGGCTGGGTCTAGTTCGCTTTGCCTAACACACAATGGTCTCAGAGTGTGGCGACGGCCTTTGACCCTGGCAGCAACGTGAGCTGCGCCACCTTGTTGTGCGGGCGCAGCGCATGATGACACGGGGGTAAGTCAATATGCTTATTGATGGAGTTGGTGTTTGACACCCACGCCTCCAACAGTTTCCGTCCCGTCTTGTTGCCGGCCTACGACAGTATCCGCGGCCACGCGAAGTCGAACTCATGGCTTTCCTCCGGCGTGTGGGTGGCGACTTGAGACAGAAGGTCGCCTCTCCAAACGGCTCAAGTACTTGTGAGCTGGGGCGTCGTTCTGTTTGGCCTGTATAAGGGCAAGGACAGTTATGGCACGGAATTTGATAAAATAGGCCCGAATGCTCGCCTGCGTCCTGAAGGCCCTTCATCTTCATGCTTCTGTTAGGCATGCTAGCAGTCAGACGAAGGGCGATGCCCAAGCCTAAGTCTGCCGCGATGCGTTCTTTTGCCTCTAATACATTCTTTATGTACGGTAGCCAGTGCCAAATAATTAGTGCTTTTCTTCGGTTTGTTAATGGTGGATGCGAACGTATGCAGTGGCTGATAAACTCTTTCGAATAGCCGTCCTTTGCTAATTAGTCATTGAGATGTCGTAGTTCCTGTACTCTTCCTTCGGGCTCGCTCTAGTGCGTTTTTATCCGTTCGAAGAACGCCCTAAATAAACGACGTTTGTGCACCACCGGGTGGTTGTCATGATAGCTGAGCACGCGGAAACTGGTGCGGGCCGGCACCAATATGGGACGGAAACCGTTGTAGGCGTGGGTATCATACACCAAATAAATCAATAGACATACTGACCTACTTCCGTGTTATCATGCACTACGCCTACACAGCCAGTTGGCGCAGCTCATATCACCGCCGTGATACCACTGTGAGCCAGACGACGCGAACTAGACCAAGTAATGGACGTAATGCCCACTCTCCACCCCGACGGCACGTCTACATAAATTTTACCGCATTATTGCATTCCAACATCCTCTGATGCTGAACTCCTGTTTGAGTTCGAAAGCTCAGACTAAAAAACCTACAATCCACTGATAACGCCTTCGTATTCTTTTCAACGTGAGTTCATGTTTAATATGGTTTTTGACATTTAATTTTACGTCCAAAAGCCACAGTCAGCTTGCTGATGGTGTTTTGTCACATTTTTAAGGCACACTTCCTAGTTTCTATCCTATGAAAAGCAAGTAGAAGTCTCACGCAAATATTGATTTCCGATGTCGAGCATGGTTGCGTTACTTTGGGATTTCTTAAAATGACGAATCTTTCATCAGAAGTGAATGTACAATATATATATATGCATATATGATATATATATACTGCATATATATATATATATATATATATATATATTAACTGATTGAAGCGAATAATGCGTGTCCCCGGACATAAATGAGAAGAAAAGGCGATCTCAGGGACTAAAAGTGTATATATATATATATATATATATATATTAGAATGGAACCGACAAAAGACAAGGGGAGACCGGAATGGCCATTTCTGGCTTATTAGCCGTCATCAGCCAGTCATACCCAATCCAAAGTGTGGCACACCTTGGATTCGAACCCACGACCTTTGGTATTTGAGTCGAACGCTCTAATTTTGAGCCACGGGCTCGTTGTTTTGTCGGTTGTGATCGGGAATATGATGATAGTATGGGGCTCACCGATCTGCTTAAGGAACATGCATGTTCCGTTGTGCCCTGGAGCTCAGACTAGAGCCCTCGCAGGCGGTCGCATAGCGACGTGTAGCATATGATAGAATGGAACCGACAAAGACAAGGGAGACCGGAATGGCCATTTCTGGCTTATTAGCCGTCATCAGCCAGTCATACCCAATCCCAAGTGTGGCACACCTGGTCGCGAGGTTCAGTCCCAGGTGTGCCACGCTGGAATTAGCTATGACTGGCAATGACGATACTAATAGCTCATTCCGATCACTAATCTTTCGTCGGTTCATCTACATCGCTTATGCGTTCTGCAGGCTCTGAGCTCAGATCTATCACTAGAACATATTCAAATCCTATTCGACTAAAACAAAGCCGTAGAACACGAAAATATCACGAATCCCAGTGTACTGACAATTGATAGCTTTCGAAATGAACATTCAGTCTCCTATCGCTATCGATTCATTCTATCATATGCTACACGTCGCTATGCGATCCACTGAGGGCTCTAGTCTGAGCTCAGGGCACACACGGAACATGCATGTTCCTTAAGCGGATCGGTGAGCCCCATACTATCATATAT
>WEDG01010989.1:0-25628 GCA_017591395.1 Schistocephalus solidus
AATAAATAAAAATAAAAATACCGGGTGTGGAGGCACACACAACACTGGAGACCCTCATCTGGTTTAGCCCGCCGGTCGTGACGGTTGCCCGGGGTGTGGCCGCTGGGAAGAACCCAACTTCGAGGAGCCACAGGTGAGAGTTGTGTACCAGTTAGAGGCGGCCACAGGAGCATTCACCACTTGTACGAGACAAATGGAGCGACCGAACGCTATCTGTGTGGTGCTTCCCCTACACCCTAGAATTACCTATACAAGCCTGGGGACCCTATGCACATTTAAAGATCAGAAGAGTCATACGAATTCAAAGGAGAGCCAGCACAATGTTTAAGAGTCAAAACTGCTTGCCATGTGCAACTCCCAAATGAATCTAAACCTGCTTCTTGTGAGTTATCGGCAAAGGTGCGGACATCTCCCACCAAACATTTCTCCTTCTGAAGGGATTAGATTGCTGCCTGACTTTTGAGAACTTTGAATTTTTTACTAAGATCAGACTCCGAGATCACTAATTAAAACTGCGTGCTCAACAGGCCAGGCTGGATGTGCGTATGTTCTCCTTCTCTGTCAGAGTGTTCAAACCATGGAATGTCCTAAATGCAGGAGTTGGAAGCTCACCATTCCTGGAAAGCTTTAAAAGGGGCCTTGACATACTTGTGTTCCAAAATGAGCCAGAGCAATGAATGATTTAACTTAACCCGCGAGACACACTGTCACTGTCATATATTGTGATTCTTTTTAAACTAGGGCCACCCATCTGGTTTATCTGTACATCACATTCAATTAAGCTGAAAATTAGGTAACTCAAAGATCCACGCCTATATATCTCAATGAACGAAATTGATATAAATGGAAATCCATGCCTTCCTTCTTCGCTAACTGAATACCCAATTCCATTCGTTTTCTGCTCAAGGCTACGCGAATAAAGATGCAAAGTAAAAAATGGCACAAGAGACCAATCACAATGAAACCTACTCTGAAGTATTTAGACAACTGAATGGGCAATAGGCTTCTTCGTCATTGAGAATCTGACTTGTAGTATATGAGTAAACTTATCGCGAAATATTTGCACGTCAGAAGACGCTATAATGTCTTTACGCGGTCGAAGTTGAACATAGATTACCAGAGTTTTCACCCCTAGTTATGCTAACTTCACTTTGGGAGAGTGTTCTTTTCGAAGAAGTCAGCATGCCAATTTTAAAAAATGCCTTAGTAATAATTTAGATTATTTATTTTTATTCAAGAAATTTGTAAGAGAACATGTTGAGGGCGACGAGCTCAATAACAACGATTTAATTCAACACCTCAAGGGAACAGGTATTTTTTTTCTTACTAGCGAAATGCAAGCTGAGTTTACGGATCTTCAAAATTTCGTTTACATTGAAAAACAAAGGATGCATATTTCGCGTCGTCATTTTTCGCATGAATTTAATTCATTTTTAATTGAAGCCCAGGTAAAAATACAAACCATGACATATGGTTTAGAAAAAATGGCTAGAAAGGACCATACACAGTTTAAATTCTATGTGCCAGGAATTAAAATTGCCACTTGATCCCGCGGTTTTTACCTTTATTTATTTTTATATTCTTAGAGACCAGCCAAAATGGTAGAACTAATAATAGAGTCGTGGGATGAACTTTCCACCCTTTTTAAAGGTATCGGAAACCTTTTGGCTTTTATGAAAAGCTGTCCGTCCTGTGAAACCTATTTTCGGTCCTAAGGATTTCCTCAATGCACTTCAGGCCCTACAACATCCAAACAAAAATGGTCATGACGATCCTTTGTTCAAGAGGTTCTCTTTCATCTTTTTTGACTATTATTATAGTTCTTTGTCAAATTTGCCATTACCGACAAAGGACCTAAGTGCGCTGGTACCTTGAAGTTCTAATCATGGCCTGTTTCAGCGTCAAAAATATGCTTCGTTGAACTTGACCTGCATGCAAAACGGTGTTGACGATCAGTCGTCAGTGGGCAACTTTTGCAACGCTTTGCGAGAACTTCATTCATTAAAAGGTTTTGCTTACAAATTTAACTATTTCCTAGTCTTGCAACATCGCTCCAGCCAGCATGCGCGCGTATTTCTACAAAACGGTTGTCCATTGGGATTCCGGTCAAGAATTTGGGCCCTTTGCCTCAACATTAATGTTACTAGAAGCGTAAGTTTTGTTGAATAAGACGAAAAACGGTTTTGTATTGGAGGAAATGCAAGTAAATTGTAGATGTTATCCTTCATGAGCTTGATTATATTAGTTTGCTCTATGGGTGGCTAATGTTATCAGTTGAAAAAGGAGTAACTGTGGCAGTAATTTTGCAATTGATTCAAATTTTCAGGAAGTTATCGCGCACGAATGCCCTTAACTCATCCTCACACGTCAGCATTGATTTTTATCAGAGGCGAGAAAAGTGCTACGATGGGTATTGCATATGCACGTAGTATCTAAGACGATATCAAAGAAAACCTGGAATATATAATATGGGGTCCTAGTACAATTTATCCATCTTCTCATTTTTGTATTTAAGGGTTGAAGATCTTGATCGCTCAATGAAACCAAATGGCTCCAAAATGTCATTCAGGCAGATAAAAAAGAACTTCCCGAAGTCATTTCTAAGTTCCATTTCGAAACTTCGCACCCTATACTCAAAATTTACAACAAGACGTCTTAAAATAATGCACATTAACAAGCACAATTTTTTGTCCGCAACCTCAGTTATAGACAGTTATAGTCTTCTTATGCTTTACTTGCAGGCTGAGCATATATGCTCTCGTTCCAAGCGTAAAATCAGTTAACAAGTTTACGGATTGCTGCTTTATTCTAAACCTATGAAAGAAGTATAGCTCCTACGTTAATATTTTTCACTTTCAAAAACCCAAATAACAGGTTTATCAGTCGCGGTTAACATCTTCTAAAACTGAATATAACAAAAAAATGTAAGGCAGCAATTTTAAGCGAATGAAGCAAACTGACGAAAGCGTACACGCTTTTGAACTACGTTAATTATATCAAAAAAATAATGTTCTCCTTCTATGAAATTAAAGAAACTATTTATCATCAAAACTTGAAGGGAAGTTTATTTTGGAATTTTTACCGCAGTCTGTCGCCTTTATCTCAAACTTTTTAATTAAAAACAGTTCTCTTGCGGCCATCTACGTGGTCAGAAAACATTGAGCTGCCGAATAAAGTGCTTTCTTATTCGCCTCGTTTGCTTTGCTATGGCTTTCTCGTGCCGTTTCCTCTTAATCTGTGGAAGTCATGTAGAAATACTGGTAGACTCTACAGTAATAATGACTGCCTTTCCTTATCTGCATCTCGATAGGATACCTTTACTGTGCTTCTAGGATTCGTTCCATGAAAAACTATGTAACTGCTGTCGTGATAGAAAAGTCTATATTAAGCCAATTATCGCATGTTGTTTTCCACAAAAGGCCTTTATTAGCCAATCTTTGCCTGATCATTAAGTGAAGAGGTTGAAAAGCAATAATACGGAAATACAAATCAGGAACAATTTTTCCACAGCAGTTCACTGAATTGTGTTTGTAAATCTTTCTAACCACGCGTATTATCAGCATACAAGAAAACTTGCAATTCTAGAAGCATGCGATCTTTGCGCCTATTTTTGGATGCGCATTTATGGTATTTTATATTGAAGACAAACAGTATAAAGTGGATCCCTAACTATGCTAATTTTCTAGAGAAATTATTAATTAAAAATTATTTCATAAAATTTTGTGTATTGAGAACGGCAATTGGGTGGTTTAAAGAGGGCTTATATCGTTTGTATTCTCTAACGTAAAATATGCGTGTTAACTTTTCGTCAGGACTCCCAAACAACAAGTTGTGTGTTTTCTCAAAGTTGTAACTACAACACTGCACATCTCACAGAACGTTACGGTAAATGTGAATTTTTGAATACTTTGTGAGTAACATTAATGCGTCAGAGGACAGTAGGCTACACACCTTACCTGCGTTGTAACACTCGGCGTTCACTCGAGGTAGCAGATTAGAAGACGTTATCTCTTGTTATACATATAGAAAACTACCCTTTCTTTGCTAAACGAAGTAAGTATAGGTAAACGTATATGGGCATCCAGAATCTAGGAAACAAATTAAGTAAAATTGTACGAAAACAAAAACTAAGCCCGAATGTTTGGTTTGCATGAAATAACATAACTCGCTTAAGTAATCTAATGAAATAATTGACCTTGTTATCAGAAACATATACAGAACACTTATTGATAAATTGGTTTAGTTTTCTATTTGCGGGCTTTTTTCCCGACTTGCCCCATACTGAACCACTGGTAAATAGTAATTATAAGTAGCTGTTCATCTGCGGGAATCTTCCTGTGTGCAGATTCCTCAGGACCACATATTTTTTGGGCCTTTGTTTATTACATAACTAAGGTGCAGTACTTTAATAAGTATATTTATTTCAACAAAAGACCCAAAAACTAACCCGTTCCAAAAGCATCAAAATGCTCTTAGCACTGACCGTTCCTTTTCAATTTCTTTCCAATTATACACCTCACTTATTTTACTTAGACTAGGGAAAATTAGGTATAAACAATTTCAAGGTAAATTTTACTAGACGGTCAATCGTGGTACCACACCCTTAGAAAGTTCGGCAGTTCGATCCCATCTGTTAACACATGTTTTCTACTCATCTTTGTCCAGTTTCCAATGATTGGTCTCAATAAAGTTTAAGGCTATTAGAACTTACAGACTCACTAGTACGTCCGCTATACTAACGTCTGTGAAGCGTATCTGCGAAAATGAAATATGTGGAAAGACGCACTTTGTTTATGTGTATTTTGTTTAATATTCTACCAGTTGACAAAATGACAGTTTGATATTAATTCTGTTTCCTTTTCCCTCAGCCGCTGCCGCAAGTGACAAGGGCCTTCACCGTTCCGATAGGGCATTTTTGATCTGCGTATGAATCTGTTTCCCGTTCAGTATAATTACTCTGTGACTAGCCTGTTCTTTTTTCACAAATCAAGTGTATTCAACTGGCAAGACACAACCAAGGTGCCCAAAGGGTGTCGTGAGTGCAGTGATTAAAAGTCAACCGGCTCACATACGCGTAGCCGCAGTCCTCACTGTGCACGAAATTAAATGATGAACGATGATAATTAATCATAAGACTCTTCTAAACCTTGTAAATCTTTCATATTTTAATTATCCATGTAATTATACTGGACCGATGATGAGTTACAGAAAACGCGTGTTCGCCGCTTTCACTTTTCAATGTTTAAAATTCCGTTGGAGCTTTTGTCGGTTCTCATGATAATGAGAGTGCCACAATTAGAGTTACTGATAACTAACTTTGAGTAAAAAGAGAGGGTCCAGTTCTCATCGGTCTTTAGCCTTTCAAATCATGACATTTGGTTTGTTGTGATTGTTTAGAAGCGCGTTCCCTGGTTAAGGCGAGAAAATCAATTCATGATAAATCCGAAATTCCCAAATTTTAGACATCATTTACTCCTTCTCCAACGGTCTTGTTCGAGTGGTCCAGTGATGAAATTGGATGAAGTGTAGGACTGCATATACTTCCATCGTACACCATCAACGTTTTTTTGTTTCCAAAAAGGACGAGCCAGTTTCTATCTTTAATAATCTTCGGGGTACATCATAAGCCCCTTTTGAATTTGACGATCAAGCGTAGCTCAGGCAGTCTCAACACTGTTAACAACAGTTAAGAAACAGTAGATTTAAATTCAGTTTCTCAGGTTATCAATGAAACCAGAAATGTGATTGAAAAATATTACCGCAATTTCACCCAACCACAGCAATACTTTTTAATTGTAGGACAGAGCGTACTATTCCCAACTGAAGCAAAATGTGGCGGAAACGGATTTGGTCGTAGACCAATTGATACACAAGGTAAAACTTCATATGCTCACCAATGTCTCTCCAGGAGATGCAGTTAATAGTTGGAAACGACGAAATGTACTTCGTGTTTTGTGATTACATTTACAAGGTGAGCCTGCAAATTAATCATCGTTGGAAAAGCCTGGTATTTTGAGCAAAATACGACTGAAACATGCCATTTGCGCACTGATCCGGTACCTTGTCTTTTTTACTATAAAGTCAGTGGTTTTGTTTCATAATGGAATCAACCGCCTCGATAACACACGCTTTTGTCTGTAAATTACTTAATTTTTACACAAAAACTATAAAATTATCGTTTGAGGCAGTTCACCTGTATTTAAATAGAACTAAATACTATGGCGAGGTTGGGGCCTTTAATGTGTGCAGGTTTGAAAACAGTATTAAGTAACGCCCTCATTTTAAGAAGGAATTCTTGTTACGTCCTACTGTCTATGCAGAGAAAAACCCGCGTATTTCGTTAACATCCCTACCTTTAACTTTTGTGCGCTTAGCGGTAAAACAGTAGAGAAAATGCACAAATATTTTCACTTGAGCAGGGTTTGTGCGCACATGTTTTGGTAACAGTTCAGTGTAACTGCTCAGCTTTCAACTTACGCTGATGCTGTTGCAATTTATCTTATTACGGCTGTTCGAACCCCTGTAATTAAATTTTTATGAAATTGTCATTAACTTATGTGAGGTAACTTGGAGTACCTTAATTATGAGTGAGCACCCAACTAGCTTTCTTCTATACTCTGGACTGGGATAGCGTCGCAAAAATTGGGAAAATATATTTTTTCTCCTGCGCTGCATTTACTTTAGCATTCAGTTACTTTTTATTTGATGCTGGAATTGTATCCTGCAAGACAACGTAATCTATAGGTTTTTAGTTGTATGCTCAGAACAATTCTGACTTCGGCTTATAGAGGGGGATCTGGTAAAATGCCTATCAATTAAGTGCACCTGGTGGATTCCAGAATGATTGCTTAGGAACTCCCGAATGAGCAGTCAGTTAACTGCATCTGAATTACTCGATTCCATACTTTGCACTATCCGGGTTGGATAACTTAACCCAAGTGTGATTAAAATCACCGCCCCGGTGTGGCTTCGTACCTCGGCTGTTTAGAGAGTTGGCTGTACTCAAGCCTGTCGTTGACTGGAATCCCAATGAGGCCGCCGAATTTTTAAAAATTGGAGCATAGGAAATATTCAACTTTGCCAAAACACCTAGAAATATTGGGGTTATTAAGATGAAATTTTAGGACGTTGTTGACTTTTGTTGCCTATTCCTTTGCACACATTGGTTACATGGGCTGCTTGTTAACTATTATATTATTTTGATGATATTATTAACCAGAATTTTGTTAGCCATTTTGAAGCAAAGTTCTTTTGTCTTTGAAATATTGCTAGCTCTTTGTCCATCTTATTTATTTGGTTTCGCACGGTTTTTATGGCACGTTTTTGGTTGTGAAATTAGCTATAATTTGGTTTTAAGTCATTCCACGCAAAAACTACTATTCATACCGGTTTTGATTTTCACGAGGGCTTATATTACACCCCAGCTTTTCTTTCTGTGGACTTGATCACATATTACATGTTTCTATCAGTTTACAGAGCAACACGTTCAAGGTCCGCAGAAGAGCAACAAATAACAAAACTGTCACTACGAATACTCTGGAAATTTTAATTGCTGCAGTTCCGCGAACCTAACGATGTTGCATTCGCAAAATACAAAGCCAGTTTTCAGACGTAAAGATCGGTGCCCAGTGCCTTTCTTATTCTCACATACGCTTTTGGGAATGTTTGATGGTCCTTTCTTCAATCTCTTGACCAGTGCGTGGTTCAGACAGTACTAATTCCTCAGTAAACCTTCTAATCCACCCTAAAACATTCACGTTCAGTTGGCTACACCGTCTCATCTCAAACATTTGTTCATAAAATAGTCGGCTTAGAGAAATTTATCTTGTTCTTTTTCTCACTAAAGGTACTTTTGCCATTCTTGCGGGATCCCAAAGTCATGGAAGTCTTTGCGTCCTATCCTGGAACGGTGCTCAAGGCCTCAAGGAGAAAAAACATCGACAGTGTCATCTACCCCCCTTCCGGCGTAATCCCTTTTCATGGATTTTCCATGTACGGTAGGTTCAAGAACCCTTAAATGGTAGCCTGCTCACACTCATTCGTACTGTGATCTTTCGGGAATCTTCGTCAACATAGTTGCTTGTTGAAATACTGCTGCTAAAGTTATAACCACCGTCCATTTGCCAATTTTTGCGCAATCCCTGGAGCAGTTTGTTTAGAAGGTGCGCAATGTGTTAAATACTAAAAGAGTATAAGGTGAGATCTTTTTAGTGAAGATTGACGGCGATGGATTTTAAGCAAGAGTTGGAGCACCCTCGAACCTCCACCCCTGCGAACTTCCCAGTTATCCATTAAATCGTGCAGGCGTTTTACTCATTTTATAAATATTTTCCGATCCGATTCTTATTAAAACAAGGCTCGCCATGATAAAAGGCCATGCAGCAAGTGAATTTCCTAATAGCCACCCTCCGGAATATCTGTCTGACTGAATAAGTACCTACAAAAACATGTTCGATTTACTTCGGCATTATTATTGCGACCCCGCTAGCCTACTAGCACGGCTTTCTTTAACCATTTACCGTCGAAGTGAAATGCTTTTTCACTTCTGCTACATAGCAAGACAACCAACAGCTGCATTTAAGTGCTGGGACTTGGGCCTACTAAGCCCCTTGCAACTTCATACGAACGATTTACTGATACTAGAGGTAACGGAGCTCAGTTCATGTGTCACGAACCTTGTTCACAATTTATGCTTCTAAAGGACACCGTCGAGATCGTGAACCCTGCTGCTTTGTAAGGCATTTATTTGACGATCCACCAATATTGTTTCTAGTTTGCGAATACACGGCAGTTCTACTATGAATGGGGAACGCAGATGGAGGGATTATTGTTTGGTTAATACATCTGAATTATTCTGCGGTGCTTTATGGTCATAGGAAATTTGTTAACTTTCCCTCAAAAACCTGCTGTATATAAAGTTTCCTTGTTGCACAGAACGATTCCTAGGAGTTTTGGCCATAACCTACAAGTAAAAATTTGCTGGCATTGACGGTATTGTATTTTTTGAACGAAATAAACATAATATGACCTAAGTGAAGGACCATACACAGTTTCACTTTTAAAATGAATGCTGCATTATTGAAAATCCATCTTTAAACTCTGCTAAGAATGGCCTAAACTAAATATTCACTATTGGGGCGAAAAATATCCTGATATCCCTTTGCTACTTTTACTATGTTGATAAGTTTGGTGTGGTATATTCAGAAGCCACAAACTAGTTTTTTTAGAACTTTGTAATCTTCGTAAGGGGGTCCTCTCAAGTGCTTATAGTTTACCACATATGGTATTTTTTATTTTACTGCAGTGTCTCCCTTGTGCTATCTCTACGATGATCCAGTTCAACTGTACATCGTCTTTCGGCAAATGTATATGAATTACTTCCACCGTCTACACATCATCTCTGACGACCCGGAGGTGAGAAACTACCCTGCTCACTAATGTGACCTTCAGGGGATTCTGAGTTTATGCATACTCTTCGAGCGTATCCTCCAAGACAAGGAACCTGAACTAGTCATGCATCTAACTTGCGTTGGTGCTCCACCGTATGTTCTTTATGCTCTTTTCAAAACATTTGATACTGCCTGACTTCGTATTTTTAGGCTTCGCTTGGCATTTAGATGGATTCTGCGCGCCTTCAGTGGTTACTTGTCCCCTGAACAGGTCCTTCTTCTATGGGATAGAATCCTCGCTTGGGATTCTTTAGAAATAATTGTAGGTGAGCCACAGTTCGCAGGCGTTGGTATGAACTGAAAATATTACTAACTTAAAGTTATTTTGGCGACGGTTAAGAGGATATTACAGACGGTAGTGGCGCCGATAACTACCTAACAATAAATCAACAATTGATTGACCTATTGGTTCACACTGAAGTCACCTGTAGTTCACCCTTGCCCTTCCCTAAAAGCACTACGTGGAATCAATGGTACGGGCAGATTGCTAACATGTTTGCATGCTTTAGATATTACTGTCAATTAATGAGCAAAAATAGGTTTTATACCAACTATACCATGTGTCTTGGCTTGTGATTTTCAATAGGTAGTTTACGAATTTATTTCTTACGTCCTCCGTCTTTTTGCAAAACTGTGAATGTGCGTGTTTTTCTCTCTTGTTTCAAGTCCTTGCAGCTTCTATTATGTCCCACCGCAAAAGGAACCTTATGCAAGCAGAGAATTTGACAACAGTTGAGGTATATTTGTACGACTTATATTTTTGGGAAGATTCTGTTTCGTTTTCTGTAATACATAGCACTCATTTATGCGTGCATAACTTACTGAGCAGTTTGCCATTTTAAACTCATTAAGGATACAAAACACAGGCGTTCGAAGACGTTTTCTAACTTAAAGTTAATCCAGATCCAGTAAATACCATGTTTTTTCTAAAATTTTAAGCTAAAAATAGACACATTCCAGAAACAAATATTCTCACAAATGTTTCTGCGCAGGGCGCCATATATAGTTACTGCTAGTCGCGAGTACTGTGAAGTAATTGAGAAGAACTAGACGTGATCACTGGGAGAAGAAATTCATTTGCCCGTATCGGATGCTCTCTGTTCGAGCTGCAAGCCGAGACGTCAGGTGCATAAAGTACTTGTCCCAGCGATCGCGTCTACTTCTCACATCGTGTTGTGGTAAAGAAGAGACACAACACTGATGGATGCATCCGCTACTGCTTCAACAGTGGCGGGAAATGGGTGAAACTGCATACTAGCTAACTATCTATATGGTAGTGCTCAAGTATTGGCTGTCTCAAACAGTGGAGTCCGAGCGCATGAAATTATTAATTATGTGCACCTGGTAGTCAACTGATGCATTCTAGATGGGCTGGGCGGGTGAAGTGATCCAACTGTGATGAACCTCACGGTTTCCAGTAGAGCCTCGTAGCTCAGCCGATTAGAGCGTTGGCTGTACTCAAGAATTTCCCTTGCCGCCATGGTTTCGTATCCCACCGAGGCCAACGTGTTTTTTTCCAAACTGGGTCCAAGAAATTCTTTTTTATTGTTAAATCAAGGTCATTACCGAATGTATGAGCGAAGATTAATAGCCTGTCTCGGGCTTAAATAAATCAAATAGTATTGTCCTGCCTGTCGTACGATGAAATTTTCTACGCTCCCCATCAAGGCAGCATGTCGAATTCATAGGAAAGGCCAAATGTTTTTACAAACTTTTAGCGTTATTTTCTGTTTTTGCAAACCGCCTCAAATTAACTTAAACTGTAATTAACAGTATTTCTGTCATTTTAGGCTATTCTCGCCGATTTTTCTACTCTGAATGTCACAAGCCTCCTGCAAACTTTCCTTTTCACCTTCTCGACAGAATTACCGAGATCGGGGTGATTTAGGCAGATTTCTTTACCATCTCGCAGCTCATGGTTTTTGAAATCCATTATTATTCCTTAACATTTTCAGTCGGAAAATACAAGGACTTCACCAAAAACTCCAGTTCACTATTATTTTGAGAAAATGACTAAAAACTGTGGGGATGGGTTGATATTCTCTGGTTTTCGTTCCAGCGCTAAGGAGGCACAAGTCGTTAACATACGGAAGCTTGATTCTTGGTACCCATTATTCGGAGGTACCTCAGACATTATGATTGTTTGCCATATCATTGATGTAAAACCTCACACACAATCCTTTTTCAGAGGTATGAATCCCAAGGGATTTTGAGTGTAAGTCGATCTTTTTCAAGTTGGAGGGCTTCCCGTGGTAAAACTTATCGCACGCAAAGTGTGTAAGTTCTCGAATTACCTACTATAAGTCAGCATATATTTGAGGAACGCCCAGGGAGTTCCGATACTTTTTAGCCTATAAGACCAACAAGCACGACAAGTATTCAATGTGTTCAAGAACCATTCACAAGAAGTGAGGGCTTGACGCTTAATTGCCTCAAAAGTTTCCCATTCTCATATATGTCTGGTTGAAGTGTTTTAAATAGTGTCTATTAGGACAACATACTCTGCACTATATTATGTATATATTTTGATCAAAAATTTACGATAGCCTTGTTGAGTGCAGAAAACCAACACATCCCTTTGCTAAAGACCCGAACGACAGCGCCAACTAGGCGATTATTCAGTACTACGGAGCAGCCCTCTTCAACCCCCTGTATTTCAGGTGCTTCGAAAACATCTTATACAAGTGCCAGACACCGTATATCGCACAACGTATGAAACTGCGAATTTGGCGTTCCATCAGTAATAATTGCTCTGACGGATAGTTCAGGCCGGAATTTTGTACCATTAAATTATTCGCGATGGTGTTCAACTTATTCTTAGCACCCCATTCCTACACCCACTAGCTATTCCAAACTCAATTGTATCTAAGCGCGCGAAATGGTGATCGTGTGGTTGCCCAAATATGCTGACATTGGCACTGAGAACTTTAGGCTGCTCATTGGAACAGATTTCAACTCTTTTTAGCATTTAGAAGAGCTTGGGCAGCTCTCTGTTCTCAAAGCGTTTAATTCGAAATAACGATCCGAGTTTTGAATGACGGACTGAACTTGTTGGCCTTGAACTGGTCGATTCTTGTCTGGTTCGCTGTCTCGGCCTTCGTGCGGACGTTGTCAACCTTGCCAATCTAACATTGGCGCATTCTTTTTGGAAAACTGTAGGCAAGTGTCATATGATCTTATAACTTCATCCAGGATAACAGCTTGTTGTTCACACTGGATGTCAGCCAATGATTAACGCTCGTTTCAGTTAACGAGTTGGGACATTCCAAACTATCATACAAACATAACTAAACACTCCGCAATATAGCCAGCCCGAGGCCGCCAGTAAAGATGACTAAATCAAATAGGCTTAAGGTTTCGTATTTGAGCAAGGCTTCCTTTTAAATATTTTGTTGAAATTACACAAGTCCGTAGCAGTACTAGGAGGAGAGCATGACTGCTGGCAATTATTGTGAGTAAGGACGCCGAAGTAAGGGAAAGTGAGCAGGAGAAGTAGCTCTGCATGTGATCGTCTTTCAAGAAAAGCTTCAAAAGCTTACATTGTTGCACTTGTAAATCCATTCACAACACTCCTGACTGTGTGCACAATAAGAGTCAAAGGGAAAACATGCAAATGGTCTAATGGCCCAAAGTGACAACGTCGTATGCAACTCCACCAAACATAGCATGGGCACAGAATAAGCCTAGTAGCCGTTGTAGAACTACATTCGAGGTATTGAACTTACACCGAAATTATACGCATGGGAATTTCATCTACTTCTGGAAGCCTGAAAAACCCCTGTTCACACACATGAAAGACCATATCCAGCGACCGAGTGAACGAAGTGCAAAACCGGACAACATGGTAATGGAAACGCAAGGAATTTTGAATGTACAGGGGATTAAAACGGTTATATGTATATAGGATAAAGCTGCACAAAAGTAAACCTTATTTAATACTAAAGAATTATCGATGATACAATACCGTGATTCCTGCCTTCATTTTTGTTCCTACTTCAGCATTCCCTTCAGAATGACGTTACGAGAGTTTTATACGGAAGTAGTGCATAGTGGAGATGCGGTGTCACGATATCTCCTCCAACATGGTATCTTAGTAAAGAAAAAATCTTACCACAAGCGTGACGAGCTGATGTTCACGAACAAGAAGACTTTTGGATAGAATGTGCCGGTACGGAGGCGCAGAAGAAAGGGTTACCAGTCTGTTCGATCAGTTAGAAAGAGGAACGAATTCTTTCAATATTATGATGTGAACGAAAGAGTTCACTGTGACATTTTAGAGCTAGTTTATCACTGGATCAACAGGAAGCCACAGGAAAAAGTCAAAGCTTACTGGTAGATCCTCAAATACTGTGGTTGACTGGCTCAATTACTTCCGGGAAGTCTGCTGTAAAATAGTATATGTGGCTAGGTGAGAAAAGCTGAATAAAACACCGGAAAACCCAATGCAAATCAGCGAGATCAAATTTGCAGGGCATCGTTAAGTACAATCCATGCCGTCTTTTAGGTGAAGAGGAAAACTATGTCGGTCCAGTACAGAATAATTGGAATCACGGCTAACCCAATGATGGTCCATGGGTTTTGGGATTGTGTCAGGGTAGCGTTATTAGGTACTTCTATATGCACAAGTGAGGTGCAGCGCCGTTGATCCCTATAATTGAACGCGAAGTAGAATCAGGTTCAGCAATAAATTCTTATGAACGGTGAGCTTATTGCTAAAATTAAAAACTGTCAATCACCAGGAAAATTTTGTTGATCCGAATTAAGGTGCGCACGCTCAGCAAATCGAAAGAAATCGGTTAGACAGCATGATTGAAATGTTGAAAAAAGATCGTGAAGTTCCACAGCATTAGCTTCGGAGGCACTTGGAGTAGCACTGCTGGTATTTTTTGAAAAGAAATAAAGACCACTTCGTAGCAATTTTTAACGATAGTAACGAAGTATTTGTTGCTTAATTTTTATAATTTAATTTTAGCAATATAGGTGACATATTTTAAAGCTCATTCTGATTTTGACCAGCGTCTATTAGGGTAAGAATCATGATATAGTAGAATACCTATGGTAAGAATCACGCTATTATATCACCAAATTCTATATTATTAATTTTAAACATTAGGCATTCGAGACCTGCTATGCCGCCACACAACGATACCGATTAGAAAAGACCGAACATTCTTTCAGTAGAGTAGTTTACTCGCTCGCTATGATTTTTTGCCGTCGGGAAAACAATGGTTGAAACCTAGTGAGTTATCTAGCTGTGCGACTTAAAAAATCATCAACATAAGTCGTCCCTCTTCCACGGCAAGGTCACAGGTTTAAGACTCGATGGAACAATAAACATGGTGGATAGAAGCGTCACTCAGTGGTCAAGGCGGCACCGATAAAATGTAAGTTCTCATCTAATTAGGTGGCCCAATTGACGACTGCCTTATTATGGAGTCAGAGATTTGGATAGCGTTCAACAATTTCATAGGTAAGCAGAATATTCCGACAATTTTGCGTTATTTTATTTCTTTTATACACGATGAATGATGGGAAGACTATATACTCCACATATCTCCGTACTAAATAAATGAGTTTAGTGTCGCTTTTGCGTTTCTTCGTAGGATTTTTATTGCACCGTTAACTAAACTATGCATACCTTAGGACGATTCTACGAAAATCAGTATGCTAGAAAAGTTACATTCTACAAGCAAAGCTCAGATAAATAATTTGGAAACTACTGTATTATTTCTTCCTATACACAGTTAAAATTAATGCAAAGTGTGCACCGACTACCCGAGGCTCGTTGCTTATTTACGAACTAAACAACAATGTGTGATAGTTGGCTCTGCGAGCATGCGGCTTAACACATACGCCAGAGTCTTGTATCAGAAACGTAATCTTTAATTTTGTTTGATGAGCGACAGAGGGCCGACGATGTCCGTCGTGGTTTACAGCATGGCGGGCGCAGGGAAGAATTCCGCGTGAATTTATGCCGATAGTAGATTTGCGCAAACATTTACTGCATTATCTCCTCCTTCAGTCACCCGAGCCCTGTGCCGAGAGAATCACTGAGACTGGAAACGGGATCGGGCGCAGTGGCTGACAAAGCTGAACAGTCCGCCTACGCTTGCCACCTACGCCCCGTCCGCATACAATTGACCAGGATTTCACACAGGCAACAAAAAAGCGGCTCGGATCTCAACCAATTGGGAGTACCATATGGTTTAGATTAAGAAGGAGACATTACAGTCTGAACCTCCGTCCTGAGAGAGCAAATTGTCTGGTCAGTTGGCAGTTTCCGAAGGCATGATAGATTCAATCGTGTCAAATTGTTTAAGTGAAAGAGTCTAATATCCTTTGATCGGATAAAAACGGTTTTCCTAGAAGTTACGCCAGGCCGACCTGCCGATACACCATAACAGCAAAAACGACAGAATTTTATAGAACGAATTGGAATTGTACGTGTTTACCTTAAAAACGCCAGTAATGAAATGCTGGAAGTTGAATGTAAACTTCTTCTCCAGAGTTTTGTGCGTAGGACCCGATTATTTATTGTCAGTCCTAGCTGTCTCGGTTAATACTAGCAGTGGCCTTGACGGCTGCAGAGTCTGCAAGCGCTACATCCCCTGCCTTTGCCCTGCAACATCAGCTCAGAATTGTGGACCAGTGCGGCTGGTGATCTGATCATCTGACCGGGTAAGCTTAAGCAAGTAAATCAGTCCGACTGCCACTTACTCCAATCACGCGAAGGGACTGCAAGGTAGGTTGTGCGTGCAGGCACTGCTGAAGAAAATTAACCAATTCCCAAACTAGCCACTGACTATCCGTAAAAGCCAGCCCGGGGCGATTATGATGTTATCAGGGACTGGTCTCATCAACGAATATACGGTCGATGCTCGTTCGACTGGCCTAAAAGTTTAAGGATCTGCCTACGGATCCTTAAAAAACAATCAGCGATTTCACAGTGTACAGTAAAAAATTACGAAGGCAATATACAACAAAACATGTAGAGATTTTTAGAATTGGGTTTATGGTACATTATATATTGGGCGTACTCATGGAGAACTCGACCATAACTGTTTATTAATAGTTCAACTACGGACTGCTATACATTGATTGCTAGGAGACTCAAATGATGATTGCAATCCAACCACATTTTGGCGCTACTTCTAAACGGCTCCGAGGTCCCGAGGTAGGCAAGACAATTGACCACATCGAGCTTTGCATTTCTGACAGACATTCGATGTTTTATACTCCAAGAAACCTTTGAGAAACGCTGCGCAGCTGAACTTCAGCACGGATTTTAAGACTTATAACCACTCAAACAATGACCTTGTATATTTCATGCAACTAACTGTCGACCGTAGTAGTATTACCTTAGATTCCCTAAATGTTTGTAGTGCCTTTTTCGGAGTCCCATGCACACCATGGTTCGCGAGGACGGATTTCTGGCACAGCTGCAGAGACAATGGGTAGTAAATATATGCCGTAAGTGAACTAATTAGAGGCAGAGACCCCCTAAACATTCGACCTTTATTTCCGTCACAACGCCGTTATTTACTTCGTAGTAAACCAATTCAAAAAGGAAGCAATTCTCGAAACGAGGCATGATAGAAAACCTACACAAAAGGTTCTCCGGTTTGTACTCTAGTCATCGTAAGTACAGGCCATCCTAGCAGGGCCGTTCGCTATCATAATGGTTCAAAGTGTAACGGAGAGCATAGTCAGCAACAAAAGTACCTCAATGCTGTCATATATCGAACCTTGACGTTATAACTTTATGGATAAGGAAGCCTTTTATGGCCGCCTAAACAGAAAACGGGAAAAGGAACCGCCCACAAAACACGTGGCTTTGCGCTTAATTTCGAGGGAATCATGTTTAGGACTAAAATGATGGTGAGGATTAAGGTTAGATGTAAGTTTGAGGTTAAGGGCAGAGTTGAGGTTAGGATCATGATTAAGCTAAGGGTTAAGGTTATTATCGGGCTAACTGTAGGACTTAGGTTTAGGGTAGCGCTAGGGTTAAGATTAAGGTTAGAGTGTAGTTATACGTTAGGGTTAGTGTAAGCGTTAAGACATGGGTATATTTACCCTTCCTGAAATTCCCCGTAAAGCCATCTATTTTAAGCGGGCGGGGTGATTCCTATTCCCGTGTGATGTTCAGGCGACCATACAAGGCATCTCTACCCCATTATGAATTGTTTTTGGGTGCAGGCATATTCGGATTCCGCCTAGAATGTGGTCCAAATTTTTTCGCCTCAAAATAGGCCAGACGTTGAGGTTTCATATTTCACGGTATTCACTCTCAATAAAAGTGGCCACACCTCTTTTTGAAGTTCCAGTTCAGGAATTAGTTTAATCAGGTACTAAAACCCCCCATCTATAAATGTCTGTCTGTCATCATTACCGAACCAGACATGTCAGCAATTACCTTGACAGTCGTACTGTCTAGGCCCTTGCTGCTATCGTTAAAGGGGACAGTGGGTAGGAATTATTACTATCATCTCCACAACAAACGTTTGCACAGCGACGGCAACTACTGTTATGTTTACTTACCCGCTTCAGTAGAATATGACTTAAACAGTGGAAGGAAGAGGAGAGAGGATATCATCGCAACGTTAAATGGTTCACTATACGGACAGCATTGCTACGAAGTAAAATTCCAGACATGCGTTTCGTCGAATTTCTGCCGCTAAATGAAGCAGATGTGAAAGCTACGGCTTATCTGTGGGTTCTCACAGCGTGACCGCAGGTATCATTCAAATTTGTATAATGACAGTGTGAACGTTGCGAGCAACGATGTTCACCGTCCACGACGGTGACTTGCGCATGAATTAGTTTATGTTGAGAGTTGAATTGCACAAAAAACGCCGCACTCTTTCCTCCCTCGCCTGGTAACAAGACAGTCAGGACGATCGGATGCTGGCTCAGGCACAATTATTAACAAAACTGAACAGCCCGTCTACGCGTGCCAAACCCCACCTGGTCCCGCACAATTTACCAGGTTTTTCAGAGAAACAAGCGAGCAAAGCAAATCCCAACAAATTGGGAGTGTCGTAGAAACCACATTCAGAAGGAGCCATTTCAGTGTGACTCTCCGTCCTCAGAGGACCGAGATATCCTGTCGATTGGCGAATAAAAGTTTAATTATCACTTTATTTTTATAAGAAGTGGAAAAATAAATGCACAAGGTACAAAAATACCAGAAGTCACAATTAATTGAAAGACCCTACACACGAAGACTCCAACTCATCAGCCAAAGTTCGAGCCTCTTCAACGATGTCCTTTTTAAGTCGAAGTTGTTCCCTGTAGGCAATTATCGCATCCAAGACTTTGGAGTTGAGGTCTTCAACCTTAATCAAGGTGTCACGTTTGGTCTCACTAAAGTCAGTCTCATGGCACACTGGGGGGGGAGTGCCTTGCTGCTCGTACTGGAACTAACCAGAGCCCGGTAGAATGAGGGAGAGGGATCAACAAACACCATTTCATCGTAAATCTCGCGGACAAGGCTTTTCTGACCCATCATAATTTCGTGATCACAATGAAACAGTTTCAGTAAATGTGTTATAACCAGCGGTTTCTCATTCGGGTCGGTGAAGGTCACTTTTATCACAATGTCAAATTCTCCCCAACCAGTCTCGGTCAGTTCGTAGGGTGGCTTATTGAAAATTCGTATGGGGTTGGAATAACTGTCGTGTAACTTAAACTGAACTCGCCGGATGTAGGTTGACATATCCTCATTTGTATTGTATGGACGTAGGAAAGCGGTCCACATGTGCGTGCGCCCATCCTCCTCGCGTTTTTTTCCCAGATACCGAGAAATGTTGCCATAGACGATTGGTTTTACAACCGTCGGTTTTCAGTTTATCAACCACGTCTTCGCTCATCTTCTGAAATGGAACGACAAGAAAGCCGCTGAAACCATTTGTTCTTCCGCAAGTTAATCAAGCTAAAAGGCTGTTGGTAAAATTAGATAGGGCGAGCATTGCTTACTTAGTCATCGGACACGTGGCTCAATGATAGAACGTTGGACTGTTTAACGCTCACTAACTATGAAATCCGGGTTAGAACCCCAGGTCGTGGAAATCGGGGATTGGGTACGGCTGGTTATGACTGCAACCGAGCTAGAAATGAACACCCTAGTCGGCTTTTTAAGAGCGATAGTTGCACTCAAATTCTGGTTGTTAGATCGAATTGAATGACGCTATTTGGTGATGGGTCTGAGAAAGAAACAATACGAATGAGATCTACCTTGTGGACCTCCAAGTTCGAGATAAAGTAAATTTTTGAAAGGAAATATGAATAAGAATAGTGAGAAAGAATGGCAATGCGACCGATGTAGGACAGCGCCTTAAAAGATAATGAAAAGTACCTCGCATAAGGGAAACAGATAAAGTAGGAATTAATTGACTTAGGAGACTGCTACCAAACAGCGGGAAAGTAGGTCAGGAATTAGTGTCCTGTTAGAGCGAGCACGTTTAGTTAGGCCGGCCAGATCAGTGGATTACGAGGGTGGTTAATGCATTATTGAATTCAAGTGAAAAAGTGAATGCTCGGAGAACAAGACCTTAACTCAACCCGGACGGGCATATTATAATCGAAGATTAAAATCCTTTCGGTTCGTGTGGTGCTTGAATGGACTACGGTGACAAACAAAAACGAAATAAAAATTCCAGCTTTTCTTTTTTTCGACACATATCCTCAAACTTATAGCTCAACACAGCGTATGGCCTGGACATCCCGCAAAAGGAGAATTAAACTGGCATAAAATTTCAAAATACAAATACTAAAACCTCAACTACATGACTGTTATAACAAAGAATGATGGCAACGTAATGATCAGTAGTTTAAAAAGACTGAGCAAGCCACCTACATCAGAAGGTCATCCTTGGAGAAAAGGCTTGCTGATAAGCAAATAACGAAAGAAGAATATCATATAATGAAATATCGAACACTTGCGTTAACCGCCTGAAAGAAATTTACAGGAGAAACAGTTAATCCAAAACGCAGCCTGGCCTTATATTGTGCCAAACCAGAAAGCGTCATTAAGAAAAGAAATGATGTGAACATTGACTTCTTAATCCGAATTCCATAGCCGGTTGTGAACGGGAATATGAGTGTGACATGATAAAGAGAATTTAGGGTGGCTGAAAAACCGGCATATTTACTTTATTGAACGTAGTCGAAAATAATTATAATATGGATAAAACACAAAATAACTGCTTCTAATGTAGTGTCCTGTAGATACAACATGTAGCGAAGCAAATCTCTGACGCTGAAGAATATAAAAGCCGAGGAATAAGGGCAGCGCTTCAGGTACGGAAGTCCTGGAAGGCACCGAAAACTTCAGAAAACAAGCCAGACTGAAGTAAATAAGGTGGAGCAGTCACATAATGAGGATGGACAACGAGTGGCTATTCTATGCCGGTCCCCACTGATGTGTTTGCCTTACAGACTGGTGGCACTTACTTTGCCTAGTTGGATCTGGCTGATGCTTACTTGTAGATCGAAGTCACTCCAGTCGAGCGAATCGTTAGTGATAAGCACCCACCGCAGTCTACTCCAATGAAGCAAGCTACCCTTTGGTGTTAAGAGCGCCCCGGCTGTGCTCCAGCCAACGATTAACGTAATGGTCTCCGGCATTCGGGGTACGACTAGGTACTTGGAAGACAAAATCATCATGGGTCGCTCTCTGCTGAGCTCCGAAACCGAGTGTGCGCAGTACACGAACGCGTGCAGGGATATGGCTTCTACTTGAAGGCCAACTGGTGTCAATACTTCCTCAAGTCAATCAAGTACCTCAGATTCATTTTGACACCCTTGGTCACCATCCAGATCTCGAAAACATTTGGGCCGGGCAGCGAATGTCTGCACCCAAGGATTTATCCCAACTTCGTTCGTTCCCTGGCCTGATCAGCTACTACAGCAATTTCATGCCATCGCAACATGATCCCTCGGCCTCGCTCAATCGTTTACTGCAGGAGGATGCTCATTGGGGCTCGTCCCCTAACTGTGCAAGGGCCTATATTCGATGCTGAGTTCAGATTTGCTGCTTACGCACTATGACCCGACACTGCCGATCGTCGCTAGGGCAGATGCCTCCAACCACCAAGTTGGTGCTCTCGTATCACCTACTTTCCTACAGGTCTGAAAAGGCGAGAATGCACGCAGCTGGTACGCCAACTCCTGTGGAGAATAACAATGGATAAATAGAGAAAGACGCATTAGTCAGTGTCTTTGCCGTAAATAAGTTCCACAAGCTACTGTACGGTCGCTATCTCACGTTGCTGATAGACCCTGTCAATCTTCGGCTCAAAAGGCATTCCGATCTATTCAGCCAGCCGACTTACACGATGAACAACTATTCTTCGCGGTTATGATTTCGGCATCCATTACTGCCGCACTAACGACTTGTGTCAGGCTGATAACCTTTCTCGCCTCAGCACCAAGCACCAGGAACCTGATGATGGCACCGTAATTGTTGAAATTTCTATTAAAGACGATGTGTGACTTCAGTTTCCAGATGTCATACGAGGCACATCGGTCACTGCGTCGACATCCAAAGCGCTACCGAGCAGGATCCTGTCCTCCGCTAAGCCACCACCTAAATGCAGCTGGCCAACCACTGCTCTCACTGGCGATGCTCACCAGTTTTTCCTGTGCCAAGTGTCACTACCTGTGACTGATTTCTGCCTCATGTTTGCGGATCATGTGGTGATTCGACCTCCAGTTCGACCCGGACGAGATAATTTAGTTGTTCTTGTATGCTTACAGAACAACACTTCACCCCGCGGCCTATGGTGGCGTTCCTCCTGCCGAAAATTCAAGGAGCTGGAAACTACGTACGTTTCATTCTCTCGTTTCTACTCGTGTGCGGTCCACGCAGACAACTTCGCCTGTCTCTCACAGCAAGCTCCCAGTCGGAACACCTGTCTTCGTTCGTGACTGTCGAAAATGTTTTCCAGACTGCTTTGAGATGACCAAATCGGCACACCGAGGTAGTACGGTGTTCAACGTAAGCGATGATAGAAATGCTTAAATCCAAAGGCTTGTTGGGCTTAGATTTAAAACTACCAAGGCCAAGTTGTCCTGATTCATCGTAAAGCCACGTTGGTGAGCCTTTATATCATAGATAGGCAATAAGCTTGTGAACGGTAGGAGCTCCTACCGTTCCTTAAGCTAGCTTAAGGACCGGGTCAACTTTTACTTCAAACAATTTGAAGAGGGGCAGCTGGCGTAGACCCTTCTAAACTGAGACAACTATCGCTAACCGCTAGTGGAAGGTACTCAAAGAGAACTACCATAGTCGCCTGTTACCATGTATGATAACAGACGGCTGTAACAGCACAAGGAAACGCGTTGGTAATGAAAAAAAGTAGTAACTTAAGTCAAAATACGCCTAGCGGTGAAAAGAAAGACGTTAGTAAACATGGTAACAAAGCAGAATAAAAAGCCGGAAAATGAAATAAGGAATCGTTGTACAGGTAGGTGTAAGTGGGAATTTGAAAGAAAGGTGCCAGTTTCATGTAATTTCAAGAAATTGGCACTTTTTGTTCAAACTATAAACAAAACAGTAAACACGCGAAAGTTAGCCTTGGCCACAATCCGATTCGGAAATAAACCACAGGCATATTAATATGCCTGCACCTCTCATAGCCAAGGACAGATATGCAATTAACAGTTCAGATCACACGGTATACTAAACCAAATACACTACATAGACAAGAGCCTATTAGTGAGAGCAATCAGTGTTAATCAACTCTTACTTTTTCGTCTGATTGACGCGTCGCGGCAACCGCAACCTCTGTTCGATTCACGCGAACTTATCGCAAAATTCAGTTGTCTGAACTTATACAATCCAGTAAGTAGCTCCAAAAACAAAATCGTCAACTGCAGGTGTCGGGAGGTCACTCAACATTGTCCACAGACGGTAAACAACGCTTTGAAAACTTTTCCAACTTTAAACTTCACATCAATTCCACAATTAAGTTCATAATGAAGATCTAAAGTTATCCAGGACCTTCCACATCTCCGAATGGCCGAGTTGTTCCTGAATAAACTTCATACCGTTCGTAGTTTTTTTAAAGCGTTGTTGAACAAGTAAGCACATTTTTTTCTTTATATTGCTTTAAATACTCGCCATACTCCAAACCCAGTCGGAAGTTTTCGCTATACGCTCAAAAGAGAACCTACGTTTTAAGCAGTATTTTTAACATTCATGGACTTAAACTAATTTTTGCTAGTAGCATAATGGCACTTCCTTTAAATGAAAGGACGTTGAGCTGGCTTTGGCATCCATGACTGGCCCTCAATCAGTTTATACTTACAACCAAGGACCAGCAAGTGAGTTAGCCGTTAGTACCGTATATGGAACTGCTGATGTAGGCGTCCATGCAGTTTCACGTGATTGGGTGATCTGGTGTTATAAAAGGTTGTGTAGCGCAGTTTTCGAACACTTTCACTTGCGATATGATGGCGTCCGTTTCTGTCGTCAAAATGAAGTTTCGCGAAATTCTGCTTGGCCGATACTTGAGGAAACCCTTAAGAAATTTAGTAAAGTAAGCGATATTGACATAAATCTTTTTTCGACAACTGGTTATTACTTTAAGACGAGGAGCTCTCATAAATATCCGGTGTTTATGCTAGCTGCAAATACGCTTGTATCTTGGCTCCTACGAAACTCTATGATGATTCGTATATGCCTTTTATTTATAATGCTAGGCGTCCTGGATGCGGTGCTTTTTTCAATGTCGTCCATAGAATGAAGGACGGAACTATGGTTACGTCCTTCAAAATGGACCAAAACCATGACTCAGTGCCGCCCGAAAACGTTGACACGGCTGAAATTTCGATGTTCTTATATTTTACTGTAGGTTCAAAAACTGGAAAATGAGCTTGCAGACTTAAGGGATCTCTTGCAAGAGCACAATACTAGACAAAATAAGGTACGCAATACTACAATTAAAAAGGCAGGGACAAAAACACCAAAAGTTCCAAGATATACAACTTGTAAAAACTCACAATGTTCAGACGCGACTACAGGAACACAGTCTCTGAATCCTACGGAAGACGACCAAAGCGAACCACAAATCAAATCCAGCTATCTTGGGTGTTCTAGCGAGCCCGTTATTTAATCCCAAGAAACAAATGCGTGACAATCTGCAATGGGGAAACACCACAACAGGAGTATGAAGTCAAAATAAACTCCCACGGATTCCTTGGAGCCTTCAGATGACAGTATGGCCAGAGGTATATTAAAGCCCAACGAGAGCTCCGTAAAGCGTTCTCGTGCCCCTAAGGAGAACATTGTGGGAAGCAAAAATCCCGAGTACGGAGATCGACAACAGTGATTCGTTATTCAGGGTTTGCACGAACCAACTGCAGTCTGTCCTGAAGACCGTGCTGTCGAAGACCTCGCTTCGTTTAATGGCATCCTTACCCAGTTGCTGCAACCAGTCGTGGAACTAAAAAAATTCTTAAAGCATCCCGGATCGGCAAAAAAGGTTAAAACAACCTGGGAACAGCACGAACCCGACCTCTCAAAATCATGCTAGAGAGCAAAGACCAAATCAAGGCGATCCTGTCCCAAAAAAAACAGCCTTCGACAATCGCATAAAGAGGTTTTTAACCAGACTACTCCCCTGCGGAAAGGCTGAAGAACCGGCAACTTGACTTGGAACTACAATCAGAACTGAAGGCTGGAGAACGCAATCTGGCTATCTTCGAGGGGAAGATCGTTCCAAAGAACCACCCTATCGTATAAAGAACAACTGCAGCCACCTCACTAAAGCCAAAACCATAAGGCAAACAACTGCCAAAGAGATAAAAGAACTAAGTCCATAACGCCCAGCGTTCTAACTGTGGAAACCAGAGTTATCGAAAATCATTAAGAAACAGCAAGAACATAGTAGATTGAATTCAAAGAAGACGCAATAAGGACCGTTAATTTGACAAACGCAACAGGAAGTTTGATTGGCGCAAAAGTGAAGTGCTTGTTTACAAATGCCTAAAGCCTTTTATCAAATTTTGACGAGTTAAAAATTAGCCTTATCGAAGTATCTCTTGACCGAATAGCAGTAATTAAAACCTGGCTGTCAGGCAGTATTCGAAATAACGAAATAACATTGTCTGGATACAATATATATTGGAGGGACATATTGGAGGGACATAAGGTCAAGGTCAAGACACGCAGGTCAA
>WEDG01010990.1:0-24516 GCA_017591395.1 Schistocephalus solidus
GAGAGAGTGAGGTCGACAGCTCAGCGCATGTTCCTCACTATAAACAATCTGACGCGCTTAAAACTATCACGGTGCGCTAAAAGCCGTGGTTTGGAAGGTTGCCAACTGACGGGATAACTCGGACCACGTAGTCAGCCCAATGTGTGTTTTGTGTGGAGTGGCTGACTGGCGGACTGAGAGTCAGGCTGCAATGGCTCCTTCACATAGCTTTCAAAAACGAACTGCGCGCCTTGACCTTGACCTCATGATCAGTGGAGATTTTGCATAGTTTATCCAGTTGACTTTTTGAGTTCTAGTCTACTGCTTTTTGATCAAACTGGATCACCCTACGTTTATCGTTGTGTGCCGGGCTCGGTATGATGGGTTATCTCCAGAGGAAGGAGCTCTGAAGATGTCATCTTTATCAATTAAATATTTGCATATTCTTCTCGTCTAGGCTGGATCTCATCAGGATATCAACTTTCAGTTACCTTCACTTAGAGAGAGAGAGCAAAGCTTTATTTTGAAAGTAAAATTCCAAAAATTTCAGTTAAAAAGGTCCTCCATTAACCGTGAAGTATCGTCCTTGAATGTGTCTCAAAAAATTGATCAATTTGGACTTGCTTCAAAATATTGCCAGCGTCGTGCGCTGATGACGTCATTTTTTGTATTTCGAAAAAACAAAATAATGTTAAAATTCAAGTTTATAATGGGGGAATTAGGCCAATCGACGTACATATCAGAGGATTCACATGTGAATGGAGAGCAGAAAAGATGGTGGCTCAATTTCAAAAGCCCGCCATTCGACGTCTTGCAAACTGCTGCTGAAAAAACGCAAAAATTGATTAAACGGTGTTTATGTGTTTGGCTGTACACATAAGAATATTCACATGTGAATGGAAAGCAGAAAAGATGGTGGCTCAATTTCAAAAGCCCGCCATTTGACTTCTTGCAAACTGCTGCTGAAAAAAACGCAAAAATGGATTAAACGGCGTTTATGTGTTTGGTTTTCCTGCTAAACTGACACTGGGCCTCTTTTTAATCCTGTAGGACACGTATTGGTGGTCTTGGTTTGCTTGATTGAAGACGCTGGCCTTTTATTTTGCGCTGTCCGAAGGCTTTTGGTTTAGAGGCGTTCTCACCCTTACTTTAAGGGAATTTCAGATAATGCTAGAATCCTTCCATATGTATGCTCCCTTTGCTGTGTGGGAAGTAGACTCAGGCATGTCCTTTATAGAAATACATTTATGTGATCTGCTCGAGAATTCTTTTGGTTTATTCTTTTATAAAGAGAATATTTTACGATTATTGATGTTGTGGTAATCACTATATTCAGAGAGAATTTTCAGTGCGCAGTCACCGCATGTTTTAGAGGATTCTTGGTCTGTTGCGACCTTCGGTATCACAGTATTTGCTTGCATCATATTCAAATCTGTTTTCTTCTACTAACAGTCTGGCCTACTTTGTCATTTCAGGATATTCTGATACGCCCCTTTGACATTTGACATTCCTTCCAATCCTCTTTTTTTCGTACAAGGAATTTTTTCCGTCACGCTTCACTGCGTAGGCATATAGTCGTGTTTCGCAACGTTCAGGAGAAATGAAATTTTTACGTCATAGCCTTCCTTGCACATTTGAACCTGCTGATCGTCACACAATATCATTCCCAAGAAGAGGAAGAAAACCACTTGAAGTACAAGGTCAAAGGCCTGAAGGTCATTTTGTAAGTTCCCGATCAGAATGATACAGTCTACTGGTTCCTGTTGGTAAGACACTCTTAGATACATAGCATATATAAATAAGTCTCATAAGTCAATGACGAAAAGGTAGGACAGGAGCGAGCCAAGCAAAGCATTCGAAGTTATGTTATGCTTGACTCAAAACTTTTTAAATATACACCATTTTATATTGACTGAATATATGGAATGATAACTTAAAATTAATCGGGTCATCAAAGGCAATGCTTGTAACCCTTCAAAATATACAATCTATCCTAAATAACCCAACCCTTCAGTAAGGTAGGACTGGAGGTAACACTGGTAATCTTAACGCGCCGTTTGCGAGAGCACATATAAGAATAGTGTAACACCTATTCTGAAATTTGGGCCGGTTTGAAACCCCTAGAGATCTTCTATGGATTGACACAACTTTTAATGTTTATGCCTCTCTAACATACATAAGCTCTGATGTATTGATTAAATGCGGGTGGAGTTTTCTTAGGTTCACACCAAAAACATACAATATTAATATTTAATAACTTATATTTTTGGGGTTACGGGGGGAAGCTCTTGATAACTCTTTTAATGTACAGCCGAAATTATAAAAGCAAGCGTATAGACGCAACCTAAATACAGTCAGGTATAAAGTTTATGGAAACATTTTACATCAAGTGTGTAGTGGTACGATTCATATAAATTGAACTTACGCAGTAAAGCAAATGGTTGACTGAAGATAGTTCTGCAGGGAGCGTCGTCAGTTATCGAAACTTAAGCATTCTTACTGCCATTTGCACATAACCACTGTATGTGAAGTCATTATTTCGCTTAGAAGTGAGTTCAGTGGTCGAAAGGCAAATTTCGTTGATCCAGGCACATATATTCGTGCTTAACTTTATATGGATAACCGCGCCGGCATGTCTGAGGATAATGCCGCATGCCGCAGGTTATATCTCCTTTATCTATCCGATAAGAAAACAATATATACTTTATCAGTCTTTCTGGGTAGGACAGTACAAACAAGACAATTAATTTCCCATACTCTCAGTGGAAGCTAGAACAAGTACTTCTAATTATGACACCCATAAATCGAAGCAACTAATCCAGCATAACCAAAATAATAAATATACCACCCTCTCTGGCGATAACTTTGAATCGATTTCGGTAAACGCCATACCAATATGGAATTAACTACCCCAGAATATAAATATTCTGCAAACATATTCTTCGTTTAAGAAAAATATCACGCGTTTTCTGCATTCAAAACATCTTCTAGGAATTCTGGGTAACAAGAAGTTCAAATCACTCTTCCGATTAGACGGAATGCATGGCATCTGAGCTTGATCCCAAGCCTTAACTTGAGGGCGATGGAGCTGTCTCTGCCACCTGCAACCGATGAATTCTTCAACAGAAAGCGAGCAACCGTCCGCGGATGCACCCTTGACTGGTCCAATATTCCGGTTTATTTAAAAGACAGAGAGACTGTTTAAATACAACCTTTGTGCCAACCATTCCCCGTTATGAACTGCTATCATCCAACGGGCAGCAGTTTATTCTGTTGAATACCATTAAGTTAGAAAAAAGCACTTAAACCGTTTGAAATTGGTTTCGGATTTCAACTCCTTTGAGTTAACGAAGTTTTAATCTCTATCCTAATGTATAAGACACGTTAGTTTCGAATACCTCACGAGGGGATTGGCCTTTTCTAAATTTGGAAGTTATTTTCTTGGACGGCTCGAGATCTCCAATTATTCATTTACTGCGGATTCTTCCACATTCCGGAGGTTATCCCTACGAGAAGTACAAACTTAAACGTTCGTTTACTTCTATAGTTCATGCCAGGGATGTGCTAATTGAATATACCCTCAGGCATGGAATGAGAAGTCACACTAAAGTCTGAGTCATTGCATGTTTCTTACAAGTCTTACTGCTGAATATTATTACTCTCACATCTGATAATCTAAGAAGACCTATCTAAGACCTATCTAAGAAGACCTATCTAAGACCTAGCAGGACAATTTCTGTCTGCATTATTAAGTATTTGTACATTGTATCTGCACACATTTTCATAACTTTATTTCGTTACTCATGCATTTTTAGACAGTGCCTTGCCGGTGCTAACCAAATATAAATTCTTAATTCTAGAGATTTATAAATTGAACGCATCCGAATAGAATTCTAAGAGGTATGGAAAACACAGTCACACACGATTCATCAGCGCGGAAAAAAATTGACATCATGATCTGGAGTCGAAGCTTTGTTGAAAAAAACGTATGCTGACGCCTCTACCCACTTGGCTCCATTCTCACGGATATCTTACTGACTAACTTGTATTAAATAAGAAAAAGATGGCAAAGACAGGTAATCCGTTACTACTTCTCCTCCTGCCAAGCGTACAAAAAGCCCAATAACATTGATAAATGTCACCAACGAGGACGAAACTTGTGTGAAGTGTTCACGTCCCCTAAATAAATTTATATTAATGAAGAGAGCTGGGTAACTTGAAACAAGAAAAAGCCAATTTAAAGAAGTCTGTTTATTGCTTAGGCGGCAAAAGAACACCAATAACAACGAGAATTCCAAAAAGAAATGATGCACGCAAATAAAGCTTCCTCAAGCGCACCTAATGTTGACCTAAAAGACATCGTGCCTACAGAAATCAGTAAACCAGTAGATATTTATTTCCTTCGAAAGAAAGATTAAACCAAGTCATGCACCTTACCACTGTCATCCAGCTCAGACAGAATCAGTAATGCTCTGGATACAGAGACAGATGCTGCCTCGTTACCGGGTGATGCACCAAATGGCGCTGTTAAAATGCTCATAGAATTTGAAGAACTGAATTTGAAGAATTTTAAATCAGAGAAAGCCAAGATGCTTTCACAAAAAATGTGTTCCAACTCAGTGCAAAGTTAATTCTTATCAACAGACGCATAAGCGGAATCCTGTGCTGGTGACATAGGAGTCACTGCAAGACAAATTGACAAAGTCACTAAAGTGGGTTCACCCTTAACTTCAGGAATCGTTCTTACTTCTGACGCAAATAACATAGTCAAGCAGAATATGATTCTTACTGATACCAAAGCTCCTTCAACGAATCAGAGCACCAAGCAACAAAACAGACAGTTCAACCAAAAAAAGCAGTCTCGTTATTAAAGGGGCACCCGAATCAACTTCTCTGATTGCAAAGGAAAGGATCAACTAGGACCTCAATCTATTTTGAGTACACTCTTCTCCCATCCTTCAGGATGGAGAATGTGGCACCGTGCACAAATTTTTTAATTTTTGGAAAGTGGGTGCTTCACATATGTTATCATCACCCAGGCCTCTTACAATCATTCTTGAAAATGATGTTCAGGTTTCACACCTCCTAAAACGGAGAATGGCTCCCCATAAATCACACTAAAATGTGTTTTTTTCACCGAAATATAAACAGACGGAAATGCACAAAATGAGGAGGCTAAGAACCATACTGATGAGAAGAGTCGAACAGAAGAAAATGGCTCCAAATAAGGGATGGTGAAATAAAAGTGATGACGAGGTACCTCTTGTGGCAGACAACTTATATAATCCAGGCTGGTCCACACCGAGACGACAGATGCTATATACGAAGTATCCAGCTGCATATAGCTCGTATAACAAAAGAAAGCTGCTCCCAACCTCGGTTTACGACCACACATCAGACATCAGCCTGGGCATAGTGGATACCAGTTCGGCTCAGGCAGCATGGATAGATTAGAGCATTCAATCCCACGAAATGATCAAAAGTCTATATGGTGAAGTTACTCATTCTTAATTTAGGTATTTGTATATCACTGCTCAAAGTGTCCTTTTGAACAAAGATAAACTCAAGGCACTTGTCTCAGATCAAAACCCCGAAATGGTTTTCATTTTGAAAAGGTGGTTCAAAACCGAAGTCTAACATATCGAGGTTTTGGTAGAGGGATACCAACTCTTTCGCAGATACCGTTAAAATAGACAGGAAGGTACGATGGTCGTAGATGAAGGGACAGGAATCTCGTCAGTCAAACGAGTGCACGCTCTCTTCTTTGAATATGAATCTCTCTGGATAAAGATAAAAAGGAACTGTTTACAAAACCTACAAATCTTGACTGTTCACAGACTACCAAACATGTCGAGGGCCACGAATAAGTTACTCATTTCTTTAGTGAAGGAAAAAGCAAGTTACTAGGAGGTGCTTATTGTTGGAGATTTAAACGCGCCTGAAGTAGACTGGGCAAAAATGACAGTTGACGGTGCGCCAACTTCCTTCGGCCGTAAGCTAATGGATTTCACTTCTGGCACAGAAGGTTAACTAACCAACGAGATTTGGATAAAATCAGAGAGCGAATTGCCTGGACATAGTATTTATGAGGGACTTCTCTAATGACCTCTCGGTAAGAGTAACCATACTTCACTGCTGTGGGATAAAACGCTTTATTTTCAACGCCAGAAGAGAACGAAAGGCAAGCGAAATATAAAGAAGGTTGATTTAAACGTGATAAAGAAAAAACTGACGTCTGTGAATTGGGATTATTTGCTCAAAGGGAATCCGACGGATGACAAAAGATCGTTAAAGACGATTTTGCTTTAGCTGATTAAGCTCTATCATCTAGTGAAGGTTAACCTGCATGGTTAACAAAAGAACTTTCAGGAGAAAAATAAAAAAAATGAATCTTTTTCAGGGAAACCAGGTCAGCAGCACACCTCGAGCAATTTCGGTGCCGAAAAAAATCGGTCAAAAATTAATCAGTCAGGCAAGGAAGAATCCATAGTTATCCAGCAGGCTGAAAATAAGCCCAGATTTTATTCGACTATATTAATATTGAATTGACAAACATGTACCTAGTCGCAGTACTTTTTGATATTAATGGTATAGCAGTCGTTCAAAATGGCACGAAAGCCAAAAACTTGGGTTTGTTCTTTGCTTCGATATTCACTCGAGAATATAAGCTTTAATTTTTCAATGTCAAAAGTGTTTTTTAAACGCCGGCCTCAGTGCTTGAATATATACTTATTCAGGCACCTGTCGTGGAACAAGAACTGCAAAATCTCAAAGAAGCAAAGTAATCTCATCCAGACAATATACAATCGAAGTTCTTGAAATAATTGGCAAGTGAATTCTCCAATTCCCTAGGGCATATATTTAATTCGTCATTTGAATCAGGGAGACTGCCATCCAAATGAAAGGCAGCAAATATATACCCCATATACAAGAGTGGGGCTCAATCTAATGTCAACAATTATCGGCCTGTCAGCCTAATATGCATTTTTTGTAAAATAATGGAATCTATAATTAGGAAAGCCACAATGAAGTCCCCGGAGGAAAACCGATTACTCTCAGAGCTCCAGCAGAGCTTCAGACAGCATTGCACTTATCTTCCCAGTATGTTGCTCTCCACATAGCAGTAGACTCGCAGCTTGAACGAACATGTTAGGGTTGACGACATCTTCAATGATTTAATGAAAGCGTTCGACAGTGTCCACACAAACGTCTTATCTATAAATTATCTGAAATTGGAATAAGAGGAATGATGCTGGCATGGATTGCAGGTTTCTTACAGGAAGATTGCAAAACGTGCGCATCGATACCTCAAAGTTCCCACTTACTCCTGTTCTATATGATTTACCACAAGGATTCGTCTTAGGGCAATCGCTCTTCTAAGTCTACATCAACGTTTGTGACGAAGACCTGGGTGGCAATGCCGTCATTTTTACTGATGATGATAAATAATGGAGGGCCATCAAATCTGACGCCGACATACAGGCTTTTCAAGTGTGTCTCAACTGTCTTAGCAGCTGGTCTGCTCATTGGCTCTTAGGTTTTAACGTTTGGAAGTGTGTGGGCCTAAGACTCGGTACCAGAAGCTTTAGTGAGGATGATGATTCCTACCAATACCTTCTCGATGGGCAGCCATTTTAACTGTTGAGGCGAGAAGGACCTCAGTGTTCTAATAAACTCCTTTCTTAAATCATCTTCAGAGTGTCTAAAGGCAGCTAAACGCGTGATACAGTTCTTCTTGTCACTAAGACGAGAATTTGTGCAGAGTGATAAGGAAATATTCCATAAAAACAACGGGACCTTTGGTCAATCTCACTTGGAGTATTTCACCCAGGACTTGCATCCATGGTTTAAAAAATGATTATCTACAACTGGAACGATCTCAGGCGAGGACAAGAAACTCAGTCATCTGCCTAACGAAGCCACTCTGGTTAAACTTGCTTTGTTTTCTCTCAATTACATGCAACTACGCGGTGACCTCATTCAAACCTACGGGATTGTCGGAGGTCATATGTGTGCCCTAGACTTTGATGACTGCTTCGAATTGGTTGCGATGGAACACTGGGTATTAATCCCTTTAAACGTCAGGAAAATTTTGTCCCTATGGACGTCGGCGGAACGCCTTTTCGCCGACGGTCGTTGCAGCATGGAATGGAATCCTTGATGATATAGTCCTTTCAGATACTCTGCAAACTCGATACTCATTTGCTGATAAATGTTGTGCATATAATTAATTTATTGTCAGTTTACAGGGAAGGTTAAAAGAGACATACATTAGAGGACGAAGCTAGCAGTGAAGACAACTTCTTATCATTCTATCTAGTGTATTCCATAAGAAAAACTGCAGCTCATTGAATTATTTAAGTTCGGGACGTGGAAGGGTTAAAACAGTTGCACGGGGAAGTCTTTCTCCCTTCAGTGTTATAGATCCGGTTGCTCGCTTTTGGCTGAGAAATTTGCCGATTTCGGGCTGCAGATATAGCACCGTTTCCCTGAACATGAAGCCTAGCACAGGGTTCAAAGTTCGCGAATGCCATCAGAGCGAAGGGAGATTCCGCCGAGTCAGCTCTCTTAAACAACGGGTAGCTTTTCTGGATTTTGATACTTCTGGGTAACCTATTCCAAATTGCTATGAAGATTGCTCAGAAATGGGTGACATCTTACTGTGCGTGCCAGAAGAAGAAATAAAAAGACATCACAATGACTGGTGCGGCGAGAGTGGTCGAGCTGCCTCAGATTAGTAAGCGGATCAAAAGTAAGACTGGTGAAATGTATAAGAAGTAAAAATAGTCCCTTCTGTAATCTGCGAAGCCAAAACGGGTGGAGGTTAGTAAGCAAAAAGCGTTTTTTTGGAAAAGCAGGTTACGGTGTTCTGAAGCAAAAATTATTTTAGTAAAGAAATGCTGGACCGATTCTATCTTTTATTGTTCACAAGTGTGCAAAAGGCTGAATAAAAACGAGCAGAATTCCAGACTAGGTCTCATGTACATTTTATAAAGGCTGGTTCTAATATTGATAGTTTTAAAATTTCTGAGAACAAATACATTAGTTCGGCGTGCTTTTCAGACAATAAGAGCGCAAGGCTCTAACAGATTAAGACCACTAGAATAGGACATGCCCGGATCCTTTATAACTGGGCACATTTGGGTCTAGACCGTCTATGCTTAACTGGGGCTGAGGATCATCGCTAACAAACATAACAGAACATTGGTGCCAATAAAGGGAAAGGCGCCGTGTGCAACACCACCGAGCCTGAAGATTCTTTTTAAGAGCTCAAGCACGATGTTGCGATCTGCCGTTTTATTTCGATAGGCAATTTTGAAATCGTCAGCGTACATAAAGGACCTACCGTAGTGAAACAAATTAGAAATATGGTTGGCAGAAAGGCAAAAATTAAAGCAAATTAAGTAAGCGAAACTGAATAACATCACGTTTAACGTATGTGGGGTTAGATCTAACGTAGGATATTTTTAATTTTTTGTGGGCAAGCATTCGAATAGGAAGATATTAGGTTCAGAAGCTTGCTACCTATGCCGAAGGAGGCAAGTTTCAACAGGAGGAGATCATGGTCAACATGATCAAAAGCCTTCAGGAAATCGAAATAAACGGTGTAAATTGCAAAACCACTGTCTCTAGATTGTAGCACATGATCAAGGAAAGAGAGCTGGCAGGTGTCGCAAGATCTTTTTTCGAGATATTCATGCTGAGCCGCATCAAGTAGGTTATTCTCTGTTAGGTGACGCTGCATCTTGTCTTTTATCAAGGTGTCAGAGATCTTTGAGGATGCTGGCAGTGTATTTATTAGCGTAGGTCGGCCATGCACGGGTATAGGCAAAATGTGCGATTCATTCCATAAAATAGGGTAGGTTTAGCTTTCAAGAGCAAGATAAAATATCTTAAACAGAAGGGTCGGAAATATATCATTTTTATCTGTCTTAAGAACGCTGACCGGGACGCCATCTGATCCAGGACTGTAAGATTGACGAAAATGCCGAATGGCTACGGTCACGTCCCAGATGGTAAAGTTGTGATTTCGAGGACGTTATTGGTTCAAACCCGGATTTTCGGAAAGGAGCGAAAGAATTTTAACTAAAAGTTCTAGACAAGAAAACACTGAAGCTATCAGCCATCAACTTAGCGTCAGCTATGGGGTTTTCTAAGGTATCTCGAAGTATGGGGTTCTGCGGTTTTCTCTGCCCTTTTACTGTGCACGAAAAGAGTTTTGAAAAATTTACAAACGTTTTTCGGTAAACGTGACTACATCGATTATCTGTTTGTCTTCAGACAGCCTCTTAGCCTGCTCAAAGATTAATTAGATCAAGGGCAAAACGGAAGTGTCTGTTTTAGATGTAAACCACGTGAGAGTCTTCGCAGACTACGGCGGAAATGTAAATGGAGGTAGACTTCATCCTTGACATTAATTAATTTATTGCTGGGAACAAAACGAGAAATAAGTGGATAAATAAATAAAATAATTGTATATTTAAGGCCAGGAGGGCCAAATCACTACAAACTTAATATCGTTGTATAAATATATACAAAGCGTAAAATTGCTGCCCTGTGTGAACAGCCATTCCATCAACAGAAATGAGTAGTATCAAAATGCACATCCGATTCCTAACGATTCGTCTTTTTAAAACAAAAGCAAACAATATTTGGAATATAAGGTGAACTAGGAAAAGCAATGTAAAAAATTCTACGGTTAATAAGGGGGCAGAGTTCGGTGAGCCGCCAATTTAAAAAGGAAAACTATGCAAAGAAACTGCTTCTCTAAAGAATTAATAGTAAGAGCTGATGGAATTTACACGATGCAGTGGGATATTATCGTGATGTTCGTGACAACGTATGAGGTTTTGGAACGCTCCTTATCGTGTGCGAGATCATATAATAACAGGAGCTCCATAAGCAAGTAAGACAGGGGAAGCTCACCGTAGACAAAAAAGTCGAAACTAAGAGGGGACAGAAGAACGCATGAGATCATCCCTGAGATGCGACCTTGCTGACTGCATAGTCCATCAACAAGGTGGCGAAAACATCAGATCCCGCCAAGGTAATAAACAAACCCCGTTGACCATCGACAGGGTTGACAAACCTTGTACAGTGTATCAGTACAAACATTCTCATCCAAAATTTTAAATAAGTCAGACCAATCGTGAAAATGTAGATGTGTTAGTAATTTCACCATCTTTGCTGATTGAAAATCACGGAAAACTATATTTTTGGAAAACGTTTCGTCAGCCTCGATTTCTAGCATAAAAAACTATGGCATGGTCAGAACTCTCAAGTGGGTCTAAAGGTGACACTGAAATGACTATTTAGATGACGTATGTTTAAATTAATAAATAAATTGTATATTTAAGGCCCAGAGGGCCCCATCATTGAAAACTTAGTACCGTGGTTTAAATAAATACAAAGTGGATAATTGCTGCACTATGTGAGCATCCATATAAACAGCAGAAATGAGTAGTATGGTAAACATATCCGATTCAAAACGATTTGCCATTTTTAAAACAAAAGCCAACAATCTTTGGCATATACGGTGAACTGGAAAAGAAGCAGTAAAACAACTCCTAGGGTTAAATCGGAGGCGGAGTTCGGCGAGCCGCCAATTTAAAAAAAAAAATAGGTGGGAATATAAATTACTTGAACACACATACCGATATCTATGGCATCGAGTGAGTATTCGGAAATCACAGGACCGGAGGGTAGAAGCAAATGAACTTAAGGAAGATTGAAGTCACCTGCAATCGAGCAGTACTTAAGATTTATGTCAGCTGTGGTGTTGAATCCCTGCACGTAATCTCGCTGGCATTAGGTGGGCGATAGACACAACCAACGAGAAAATATAAGTTATCCTTTAGAACATCTTGGAGCCAACAGCTCTCTTCTACCACGGTAAATTCTTGCTAGTCCGAGGACAGAAATGTAGGTTGGTGCATAACATAGATACAGCTTACTCCACCATGGCCCTCTTTTCAAGCATTCCAAATGTTTGTGTAGCCTAGTATATAGAGATCGTCATCGGCAAAACAGGGTGTTGCCCATGTGGCTGTACCTATAACCATGTCTGGCCGGTGGACAAAAACCAGAGTCTGGAGTGAAGGCATCTTATTAAGCCGATATATGGCATATAAAATTTAATAGTTTTAGGGCACACGTTTTTGGTTGCTGAGACGCACAGCTAGGCTGTCAAAGTGGCAGACTTTGGTAAAAAAATGTTCTTTTCACTTGAAATATTTGTCTGTCCCTTAGTCCGAGATGTGCCTCGCCATTGGTACTTCGCATTTCCAGCTATTTTATTTAATGTCTCCTTTTTAATTCTCTCCTTCAGCTCGTATTCCAGAAGAAAGATCTTCAGAATATAGACTCCGTAGTGATAATTTTCTCTGTAGCAGGAGCAGTGACTGTGCTTTTTTCCAAAATGACTGTTAGAGGTCTTGGCTGAGGATTTGACTATTTGTTACTCCCTTATTTGGAGATGTGCCTCGCAATTGGTCCTTCTTTTTTCAATTCCATGATTAATTGTCTCATTTTCATTCACTCTTTCAGGTCGTATTTCAGTTGAAAAACACTTCAGAATGTAGACTTTAGTGATAATTTTCTCAGAAGTGGGAGCTGTGCCCGTGCTTCCTTTTTCAAAATAATTTAGAGAGGTCTTGGTCGAGGATTTGAATCGGGTGCTAACGGTGTCTTTCTTATTCCATATGCCCTGAGAATGTGCATGTACTCATCGTCAGTTAGCAAAGGTTTGGCATACAATTGAAGGAGATCCAAGTCATGTTTAACTCGCTCCTTTGCAATTGCTTACGCTGACTTTGGAATCCCTTTTACAGCAAAATTCTGTTTTCGACTCAACCGGGCGTCTATTTTCAGTTTAGATCTTTCGACTGAGAGAGAACTTGTATCCAGTTTACTTTGTCCGATAGGTGCAGATGAACTGGCTTTTGGGCTGGCTGGAGCCAAATCCGTGAATGACTTGGTCTTCTTCGACCTTTTCCTCATGGGCTTTTCGAACTCACCAACCTCTTCAACATCGCTTTTTGGTGCAGCATCCAACAGCGATGCAGTTGCTGGTTGTAAAGCTAGATAATTACGGATGCTGCCTGAGTTACGTTACGATGGTACAATGCACGAACTATATGGAACTCTCTTTCGGACGAACGAAACGTCCGCTGGTTTACTAGGTTCGGCAGACACGATGTCATTTATCTGAGTTGCAGGTATGCTTGAAGAGGCTATATGTGCATACAAACCTTCCCTTACTTGAGGTTTTCGATAAATAGGTGCTTATTTAACAGGTGGACAGTAAATATATTTTTTAAATTATATATTTCTTGCTTTGGATTGACTACCTCCTGCTCCATCCATAAGAATTTCTGGGGGAGCCTGAAACACATCATATTATTCGCGTCTTCATAGGCTTAATTTTTTAAACTAACTGGACTTTTGCCCGTTTAGCGGGATGTGAACAATTGTCCAAATAGCTATGGCTGCAATTATGTTTTGCTTGTGTATTAATTTGTTTGCCAAAACCCCATGTGAATGTGGCCAAGTGGTTAGAGGTATCGTTAACCTGTCCTAAGCGATGTTGCGGCGCAGTATTGAAACCAGGCCGTGGACCTATTTTTCGTGGCAATAACTGTTGGGCACCTGCGTTTTGCGTACTTATGGGGATACAAAGCAAATGTATTTGATGTTAAAATCGTCTCAAATTTAGCGAGGTAGTCGGTAATGTTATTCAAGTATAAGGCGACGTGAATATGGAAGATTGTGCCATAAGTGGCAGCTTACGCCTGGCTCACACATATCGATGACCTTAAATTTACATTTGTCGGATTTATGGTTGTAATTGTATATTCTATTGGAATTTTTGAACGTGAAAAGGGAACTCAAGGGAGAAAGCCAAATTCCCTCAATGGAATGACTGAAGCGCTTTAAACTATGTAACTTAGGAGTTTTTCGTTGCAAGCCTTATCCCCACTGCATACGTCTTCTGATATTAACTGTGAACCGGCATTAACTAAAATATTTTAATTACTTTAATTATGACACCCATAATAAACAATAAAAATTGCAAAAGCAGTTAGGAGAGGAGAATGGAATCAAACAAAACGAGCACCTCAAAGCGCCAACACTTCACTTGGACAGATAGATGACACAGGTCCTTGACTCCGTCACGTCACAATAGTGGATATTAATATAAAATGATCGACTAATAGTAGAAAAATTTTTGCCAAGCAACACATAAGAACTGATGCCTTTGAAATGATAGCGGCTTGCACAAGTGCAGCATGTTTACAGTCTCTCTGTCTTTTTAAGTAGCCGGGCTTCTGCTCCAGAAATAAGTGCATCCGTGGACGGTTGCTCACTGTCTGCCGAAGAATTCACCGGTTGCAGGCTGCAGAGACGGTGCCATTGCCCTTGAGGTAAGACGTGGGATTGGGCTACGATGACGCGCACTTTGTCGATCCGGAAGACAGATTCTACCGTGTCGGTGCCCAGAATTCTTGGAAACTGTTCTGAATGCAAAAAACTAGTAATAGTTATCTTAAACAAAGAAGAACTTCGCAAGATTTTTATATTCTGGGGTACATTATTCCTTATTGATATGACGCTTATTGAAAATAACCGACGATACTTAACTGTGCGTCCTCATGGAAGAAATAAAAAGACATTGCAATAACTGATGCACCGAGAGTGATCAACTACCTTACATTGGTAAGGGAATAAATATAGAACTGTTTAAAAGCTTAAAAAGTAAAAAGAGTCCCTTCTTTAAGCGGCAAAACCATACAGAATCAGTGTTTACAAGCCAACAGCGTTCTTGATACGTCACATTACGGTGCTCAAATTATAAAACACTTTTAGTTAAGAAATGTTAGACCGATTCAATTTTTGTCCGTTAAATAGCGCACAGATGGCTTAAAAAAACGAGCAGAATACCAGGCCAGGTCTTACGTACATTTTATAAAGGCGGAGTTTAATATCAGTAGTTTTAAAATTTAAGAGGATAAACCCGGTAGTTCTGCGTTCTTTGGAGACGATCAGGGTGCAATTCTATGAAAGTTTAAGTTCGAATATGATATGCAAAGATCCTTAACAACTTCAGGCGCATTTAGATCTTAACCATCTGTGCTTAACTGAGGCTGACGGTCGTCACCAGAAACCATAATGGACCATTTGTTCAAAGAAAGGAAAGGCACTATGTGCAGCGCCCCTGCGCAAAGGCTTCAAGATCGTCTTTCAGGAGTTCAAACATAGTGTTGCCATCTGCCGGCTTGTATCGATAGGCAACTTTTAAATCATCGGCATAAATAAATGTCCTACCATTCTGAAATAAACCTGGTACATGCTTTGATAAAGTGATAAAATAAGAGCGGGCAAAGCTCTCACACGTGTGGGGTTGGAGATAATATTAGAGATCCTAACATGTTGTGTGCGAGAGCTCAGGTAAGAAGATATCAAGTTCAAAAGTTTACCACATATACTGAAAGATGAGAGTTTCAGGAGAAAGAGGGCATGGTCGACATGATCGAAGGCCTTGGTGAAATCGACATTGACTACGTAAAGTGCAAAACCATTGTCCCAAGATTGCAAGACATGATCAAAGAAAGAGGACTTACAGGTGTCCTAGGTGTGCTGGGCCGCCCTAAGTAGGTTATTCTCGGTTAAGTGATACATCATCTTACCTTAGATACATGTCTGTAAGGTTTTCGAAGCTGTGGAAAATGTGTTAATTAGCCAAAAATCGTCAAGTGACGTAGATTGGCCGTGTTTAGGGCGGGGTAGAATGCGAAATTCTTTCCACATACTGGTAAAGGTTTTACTTTCTACAGCTAGATTAATTATCTTACACAGAAGAGGCGGGAAAATATCATAAGCGTCCGCCTTTATAACACTGACCGTGACGACATCTGGTCCAGGACTGTGAGATTGACGAAAACGTCGAATGGCTGGTGTTACCTCTCAGACGGTAAAAGTCACGGTTTCGAGGACGATACGGTAACACCCTGGCTGGTCGGAAGGGGAGCTGTCTAATTTTCAATAAATTTTTTTGACAAGAAAGCCTTGAGACTATCGAACGTCAACTTGTCATCAACCATAGGATTTCCAAGGGCGTCTCGACGGACGGATGGCCGTGTTTTTTTCTATGGTTGATGACAAGTTGATAGTCGAGCACACTAACAGGCATGCCAGTACCATATCGTCGGGTCGCGAGCTTGCATCGACTCGTCGTCTCGGTCACCTGAACCGAATCGTCACGATGATGTTAAAGACGGTTGCTTTTCCCGCTTCTTCTGTGTGGGTAATCTGCAGCTGTGAAGTGAGCAGCACCCGTATCGTGGAAGAACTGCGTTACGCCATTGCGACTTGACTCGTCTTGATTTTGGCCAGTAACATTTTCGGCTCGAAAACCTTTACGGTATGTATCTAGGCGAATGATGTATCGCACAACCAGCCTACAGAACTTCAATACCGTTTCTTCAGAATCTCTTTCTTTGTCATCTTCACATTTACGTGGTCATCGTTCGTCTCTTTTCTCGCAGCTCTTCATCTTTCGGTATATGTGCTGACGATATCTTCTTACCTGACTCTCACTTTACAGGAATCTTCTATTATTATCTCCAACCAGAATATTGAGATTGACTTGTTATGCCGATGGTAAAGAGACCCTTTATCGATACAAAGCCATGAGTAATGTACTATGTTGAACTCACGAAAGACGGCCTTGCGCGCGAAGGGGCATCTCGCCTTTCCTTTTCTTTGAACAAATGATCAGTATGGAACAATTGACGACCGTCGTACGAAATGACCAAAGATCTAAATATCAGAAGGTTATATCATATTCGAACTTAAGCTTTCATGGGGTGATAATCTTGAAACGCCAGGCTGAGGACTGGTGAGCACTGATGGCTTTCCGCGCCTTTACTTTCGGGCTATTTTCTCGTTTGCGAAGCCGTCTTGATGCCTTTGTTTAACGGTTGAAATTGTCGTCTAACCCAACTTTAAAAAGTGTTTTTATGAACAAGTAATCAGGCGTATCCAGGCAGCTGTTGACTATGCGATTCTATTTGCCGCGCAGAGGACTCTTTTACTTTTTAACTTAACGGACTATTCGCTTGCAATGTGGTAAGTTGTCGCTACTCGACCGTCGAGACCGACGCGATATTTCTTTTGTTGCTACCGGATAGTATCGTCGATTCCATTTCAATGGCGATCATCAGGGGTAATCAACCTTGAGCAAAATCTTTGCGGACTAACTGTTTTGAACAACTTTATTACTGGTTTTTCAGGCTGATTTCAAATTCTGAACGCCATTACGATGTCTTCGAATCATTGAAGTGCGTAAATAAATCCGCATCTTACACTCGGGGAACATTAACCTTCTATTCCGCAACCGACGCGGGCTGAACGCCTGGAGCGGTAACAAAGACAGAAGCTATTGAAGCATGCTGCGCTTCGATGCGGCGAATCGGTTAACATGTTAGCGGCAAAATTTTCTGTGAATCGTGCATTTATTATTATCCGCTATTGTGTTGACGAGTCAGGACACTGATCATCTGTCTGTCGAAGTGGTGTTGGCGGTGTACCCCGGTCTCCTCTTTCTAACTTTAGCTGCGGTTTTTATTGTTTATTATGAATTGATGCTCGACCAAAGGCGGTAAAAACTGTTACCGGTTAATGCCGGTCACGGTTAATATCGAGATGCGGTGAAGACAGGCCGCGGCAACTCTGGGGTTATGGTTCGGTCATTGGTGGCTTCTCACTGCGTTCAGGAACCAACCAAACTGTAATTACGGCAAAGTCCGTCAAATGTGGTAAGATATCGTGGCCGAACTTCTTTACCGCGTAACGATCTTCCATATTCGTCATCCTTCTCAACGGAATAATACCGTTTCGTAGAACTGGACGATCGAAATGCATTTGCTTTGTGTCCCCATAATGCGCAAGCAGGTGTAACGGTTATTACCGCAATGGTCAGTTTCAATACTGCATCATCACTGGGGTAACGATACCTCAACCGCGGTACGTCACGTAGTTTTAACAGGCAACCTGCGCAGCAAAGCTGTAATTGCAGCCGCCTGTTTGAACAATTCGCATCCCAAAACGGTCAGTTAATTTGAAATTAAACTGGTATGGACATAATATGATGTGTTCGAGCTTTCCCCACTAACGTGAATGAACAGTCGATCGAAGCAGAAATGTATAATTTAAAAATATGTTTTCGTCACCTGTTAATAGCATCGAAAACTGGTGGAAGGTTCGCTGTCACATAAGCGCATAACCGAGCGGCACCTTACGGCTCCGGGCTTCAAATGACGTCGTGTCGCCGAACGCAATGAAACAACGGACGTTCTGGATATCAGCCCTGGTTCGTTGCGTTGGCGCCGTCGTGACTTCAACTCGACGTCCTTGATTATCTGGCTTTACAACCGGCAACTTTTCATCGGCGTTGAGATCTTCCTATAAAAGCGATGTTGAAGGTTGACTGATTCAGCCCATGAAGACGAGTGTTCAAGTTCTTCCACAAATGCAAAACTGGATCTGGACCTATGCCGGTCGAATCTAAACTGAACAGCGGTGGCTGAAACGCTTTAAAGGGATTTCCAAGTCGGCGTACGGTTAAACATGACTTCAGTCTCCTTCAGTGTATCTTAACGACGATATTCATCGGGGCATGTGAAAGACGTGTTCCGTCATCAGATTCTGCGTGTTTTGGCGCGGGCGCTCCTGAAAATTCCAGCTCTTCAAGATCTTTACGTTCGCGAGGTGTTTTTCGGCTTCAATGCGTTTCTGAAGGTGGTCAATGGTTGGTGTCGTGGGATTGAAAGGACAATGCGGGCGCATCTTCCGGAATCAAGGGGTAACAAGCGTTCGAGCTCGGCCGAACCTCTGGTTGTCGTTTTGGAAAACGTCTGCCTACTACGAGAATTATCGCTACGAGATCTTTCTTCTACGGTGATGATAAATGGCTGGAGTACTTGAAGTACCAATGGCGGACTAAAGAGTTGTTTAAACTATTTCGAAATTAACGTTTTTACCGAAGTCTTAACGCTGACATTTTAACGATATGTCGGCAAAAACGTGTTCATAAAGCTATTAGTACATATGCCATATAATAAACTAACGCTCCAGACTCGGTTTTCATCGGGCTGTCGGTTATGAACGCGGCCACGTAACGCCCTGTTGTTTGATCTCTATATGCTGGCTAAAACGTTTGGAATGAAGGTTATGTTGGTTGTGCGCCAACCACCATTTCTTGATCATCGAATTTGAATTTACCGTGTTGAAGCTGTTGAAGCAGATGATTCCTGAGATAACCCATGACACTATGGTTGATTGTCTATCGCCGGCGGACTGCGAGGATTCAACACCACGGCGCGATCAGGTACCTTTCGTTACGGTGACTCGCCAAGTTCTGATCTGTGATTTCAGTCTTCGCTCGATATTCCCGCATTTTTAGATTGACGGCTCATGACTCCATCCACGTTTGTGTTTTGCTGCTTTCTTCGCCGTATGCCGAGATTGATTGGCTTTTGTTTTGAAAATGACAGATCGGGTACTGAAATCGGATGTGTTTACCGTACTTTAACTAAACAACGTTTTATAGTCAATGCATGGTGCGGCTGATTCAATCGCTGTGTTGACCGCGATATTTTCGATGATGAATACGGATATAATGCTACGGTTGACCGATGGTGGCATGCGTCGTCTAAATCGGTCGTTTTCGAACAGCTGAACCGGTTCCGATATTATCGGTTGCAATGCTGAAATCGTGAATGACGAAACGTTTTCCAAAGGCTATCGGTTTTCGTGATTTCGATCATTGCTTAGATGATGATTCGCAACGCATCTTCCATTTTCGCGATTGATTCTTATTTAAAATTTTGGATGACTGTGCTATTACGCTATTACTGTCAACCGTCGTCAACGGTTATTGGCGGGATCTGATGTTCTGCCTTTGATTGATTGGTATCTCGAGATCTCGTCGCATATTTCGTCTATTATTTCGACTTTTTTGATCTTTACGTGACTTCCCCAGCATCGGAAGCTCTGTTATGATCTCGCACGGAAGCGGTTAAAACCTCATGCGGTATCGCGATATCCGCTGCATCGTGTGAATTCAATAAATCTTACTATTGTTTTGGAAACTCGGTTTCTTTCATCAGTTTTCGCTTTAAATTGACGATAGAATCTGCCCTTATTAACCGTGGAATTTTGCATTAACTGGTTCTGCTGTATTCAAGTATTGTTTTAACGTTTTAAAGACGATCCGTCGAATGATGCATTTTGATACTACTTTCATTTCTGTTGATGGAGATGACTGTTCGACACGCTTTTATTATGTTTATGCGTTAAGTTGTGTGTTGACCTCCTGGCTTAAATATACAGGTATCCACTTTATTTCTCGTTCCCCGGCTGGCTCAATTGTGTCGAAGTAGTCTACCTCCCGACCCCACATTTCGCCGGTTTACATCTCAAAAAGCTGTTTTGCCAGCGATTCTGGTATCTTTGGCGGCGACGTCTGAACAAACAATCGATATTGGCGTTGCGAAAAAACTGCTCAATTTTCAAAGCCGATGCACGATAAGGCGGCGGGGCAGCAGCGCAGGAATACGCCAGAAAAACCCCGCCTTTATTTTCGATGCAGGCGTACGCTTTCGGTGTTTTCTTGTCTGAAGGCATTCTTTCATTGTTTGATCTCGAAAATCGCTTTTACTGCATCACCGGAGACGTAGGCATTTCAATGTCTTGCAGTCCTGAATCGGCGTCCCCGGTCAGCAGCTAACTTCGCAAACGCTATTTCCGACCCTTCTGTTTAAAAATGCTTATCTTTAACAACTAAACCTACCTCGCTGGAATGATCGCGTGCGCACCGTATCAACCGACACCATGCTGCCCATCATCCTCAAAGTCGACACTGCCCAATAAGGAGCGAATGCGGCGTCACTAACGAGGAAACACAGCGTGCGACGTAATATCTCGGCGTCTTTGCGATGGCTATTTTTCAACGATCATGATAATCAGATTGCGTTTGTTCGTTTCGCGATAATGTTGATGCATGATCTTCTGGGCAGCTGGCAGGTATGAACTATTATCTTCTGATGCTTTGCTTACAAAAAATTAGGCTTTACGTTAACCCATGCGTTAAACGTGACCGACTGCTTTGACATTTCTACGTTGCCTGCGCTGACATTTCAGGCGCAAACGTGCGAATCGGCGCCTGACTCTTCCGTGTCTTCGGAAACCGACGGTGTTGCACGCGGCATTGCGCCAATGTTTCTGACCATGTTTGTTAGCGATCTCGGCTTCAGAGATAGCGTAGTGGTCTGGGCCAAATGCCCACATTACAGGATCGGGCATGTCTGGTGGTCTTATCTGTTGAGCCTTGCTGCCAGCGCGCCAGGCGTGGCTGACTGTTCTCGAAGGCAAAGAGCTATCGATATTCGGCCTTTGCTAAGCAATTCATAACAGAACGGCCTTTTTACGCCGATAAAGGCAAGTCAGTCGGCACCATTTCTTTACTATGGTACCTTTCCGGGAACACCATGCTTTTTCCCAACGCTTTTAACGCTAACTCCGCCGTTTAACTTTCGCGGAGTACGAAGGAACTGTTTTGCTTTCTTGCGGTCTTACTTTTGATCGCTTGCTGACTCTTGAGCGGCTCGTTTCCATATATCTCGTCGTTATTGTTTAATAACGACTGTTCTTCTGTCAATGAGCCTGATCGCCATTTCTGACAATCTTTATAACGGCCCGGAGATAATTGCCGAAGTATCGAAATCAGAAAACTGCCGCGATTTTAAAGGCGACTTTCGTATGAATCTTCCACAAACGATGACTAAACATCTGCATTAGTATCATTTAATTCTCGGCCAAAAGCGTTCTACTGGCTGAAGACTGCAGCTGTTTAACTGCTTCACGCGTCCAGCAAACTGACCGATGATGCGGTACAACATGAACCGCTGATCAGAATGATAAAGAGAAGTTGATAACTCGCCTTCGTCTCTAATATGCCCAGCGCTTCGCATAACAAACTGACGATAAATTAATTATATGCTGGCGTTATCGGCAAATATTCGGACTGCAGTATCGAGGACTTTATCCATCGTCGAGTTCCATTCCATGCTGCAACGGCAAGGCTGCGTTCACTTTCGTCATCGCTCAGAACACGAAGTACCGGCCAAAGGATTGGCTACCCGGTGTTCCATCATATTCGGTCATCGGAGATGCAGGGCACGCGAACACCGACGATCCGTGGTCGAAGATGCTACCGGACCCATCTGTTGACTGGCTGGTTAACAGGTGGCTGGGCGAATTGTTTATTTCTTTGTCTCGCTTGAATATTCCGGTGTAGGCTAATCGTTTTTAAACCGTGGTCGCAGTCTGGTGGCTTCTGCTTCGAAGTGGTCAAAGGCTCCCGTTGTTTTATGGAGTCTTTCTGTCGCTGCTGCGCAAATTACTAGATATTGGTGACGAAGAACTGTATCGCTGCTGCTGGCTGCTCTGGTGTTTAGAAAGTTTGTTGTTGCTGGTCGCTTCTTTCGCACTCAACGGTCAAATGGCACCTTTACATCGAAGGTGACCGACCGGGAATCTCGTCTCACTAAGCGTTGCCGGTCTTCAGCGCTTCCAGGCCAAACATACAGGCAATGTTTCAGACCGTACTTCGTACGACGCGAAACGTATGTCGTCATTTTGACCTCCGTCATTGTCGTCGTCGGTAGGCGATTACCCGATTCTTCGTCTGAAGACGATGTGAACAGGTTATCGCTGATGATAAATCATGAACGGGGAGTAGTGAACTGGTATCGTGCGTTTTACTGATATTTCACTGTCAGGCTGCGATCCATGCCGGCGTCGTCATAACGTTGATTTCGGGCTTAATTTATCAGATAAAGACTGCGTTTATTGACAAATTAAAATCATTGAGGAATGTCGATCCCGGCTTTCAATACTGGATCAGCTATGATCACCACTGCTGATGACCTGGAAGACAAAGATGCAATCGCAATAGCGATACGGTATCGGAACATCCGGATGACTTTCTCAATTAACAGATTCATTGATTTTAAAATGCGTATTCAGGCTTTGACGAACCGTATTGTTACGACGATTGATTTCTAACAGCGCTTGGGGTATATGTTGTTGTCGTCCCTGATGTGACGGTGTCTTATGCCTGAGAACCCGGAATTCGCTTATGATATTTCAGGGGCGCTTCGATTGCCCTTATTGTCTGGATGGTGCTGGCATAACGGTTTTGCGGTTCTTGTTCTGAGAATAACACGGATAATTCATATTCAACGCGAACTACGGCGTGCTGCGCTTTTGACGATGAAAATTAAAGCATAATTCTCGGTGATATCGGCAGAGTAGGCTTGGTTTTGACTTTCGTCCTGTTTTATACCGACCAATATCGAAAGTGCTATCGACTTTAGTACGTGTTCGTCGATTCAATATTAATATGGTCGGGCGTTTTCGGGCTTATTTTCGACGCGGATATGGACTATTCGCTTGCCTGACGAACGAGCCGCGACCGTTTCAAACCGAGCAACTCGTAGCTGCTGATGACCTGGCGTTCGTTTTGTTTTCTCCTGTGCGTCGGAGTGTCGCAGACGATAGACTTAATCTGGCTTTAAAATAGATCTTTGGCGGTAACGTCGTCCGTCATTTTGAACAAATGTCCCCTGCGGTGCGACTCGGTTTTTCAACGGCGTCGCGTTAAATCGGCAACTGGCATGTTTCGACATATTATCTTTCTGACGTTGACGTTTCACGGCGATTAACGGTTATCTTTACCGGAGGTCGTCGAACGAACTAAACTCTTCGTTTATCAATCTCGTTCAGTTAACAGCTTCTGTTAGCCGAAGGTGAAATCCGATTAACTTTACGACCGAAGTGATATCAATGTTGGAATCTCAACAGCATCTATTGACGCTTTTCATTCATATGTTTGGGCGTCAGGCAGGTTTGACAAACGATTCGCTGTAACATCCGGAAGAGATTCGTATTCAGAAGGCGATGTATTCGTTTGACTGTTTGAATTCGCTAAATCTGCGACCATCATTAACAACGTCTTTGACCATCTGCCGAAAACCTTTCGACGGCTTTCGGTTGAACTGCATTTCAAGTGAAAACCATTTCGGTTGATCTTTGTTCAAGTTTGCTGACGATCTACTGAAGCTGCCCTGGAAGTGGCGATCATTTCGATATTCCTTTCGTATTGACGAACTGATCTATAATGCCCGGGCGATGATGCGATATTGATCATCAAACCGGGTTTTGAATTGCTGCGGTATAATGCGGCTGTGCTAAACGTATGGCGTCATGGATGGTGATGTAGCGCAAACTCAAGATCGTCGCTTTGTCATCCGCTGGGCCGTTTTTGTTCGATTTCTTCGACGTAATTTCAAATCGATTGAAAAAGGCGTTTAGTTAATCGATTATTAATACCGAACATTTTCAGAATGATTGAATCTTGAATTCGGTATGATATCACGGAGGATGGTAAAACTCGAACAACAATACGTGACGCCG